>JAVHLV010000128.1:0-176575 GCA_036785495.1 Colletotrichum neosansevieriae | reverse complement strand
AACTATATTATTTATAAAGCTAGTATTTAAAGTAGCTTTAAGTATATTATCTAGTTTACTAGGCTTAGTATTATACTTAAAGCAGAGATATTATATTTAGTAGAGGTATTAGAGGACTTAATTAGTAGTATAGTACTATATAAAGCTTAGGTTATTATTAAACCTTATAAGGCAGCTTATAGCAAATACTATATCAGGCTATATTATTACTACTATATATAGGATTATTCTAATATAGTATTAGTAGTAGTTAACCTCCTATATAGATATTTTCCCTTTATATAGTTCTAACTTATCTTTTATTATAGGTATATATACTTAATTATCTATATTAAGGCTTATAGTATACTACTTAAGCAGCTTTTATATCTTATTTATAAATACTAACTATAATAGCTATAGCTTATATATAGCTCTATTATAGAGCACTTTAATCCTAAAAAACTATTATAGGTTCTAACCTCCTTTAAGGTAGTAGTACTTCTAGAAAGTATTTATAGCCTCCTTTACACTTTTAGTATACTTATAAGAAAATACTAATATATAATTATCTATATAAAAGAAGAATATTACTTATTTATACTACTAATAGTAGTTTTTACTAGCTACCTGTTTAAAGTTAAGTACTATAAGGCTAGCTTCTAAGTGCTTTTACTAAAATAGTAGTAAGTAGTATAGTTTATAAAGTACCTTTTATAGGTATAGAACCTTACTATTATAGTAGTAGCCTAGTAGTATACTTATAAATACTATTTTATTAATAGATATATATATAAATATATTTATAGTATTATATTATAATAGCTTTATATTAAAATAAGTAGCTATAGCTATTAGCACTTAGAAAGATATATCTATAAGTATTACTATATATATATCCTATATATCTTTTACTTATTAGTTATCTTAGATTATAAGTCTTACTTTAAACTTTACTAGCTGCTTATATTTATTAAGTTTATATATATAAACCTAGTAGTAGCTAAGCACTTAGTAACTATAAGCCTCCTACTTTACTACTTTATACTAGAACTATAATGCTTTATATCCCTTTAGGTAAGATTTCTTAGCCTCTAGAAATTCCTTTATAAATAGATATAGTTTTATAAGCTTATTATATAGTGCTAACTAATTATAAGATATAGGTAGAGGAGATAACTTAGACTAGGAGTAACCTAATAGAGTAGCTATTTTATCTGATTTGCTTAGGCTACTATATATTATAGTACTCTTATAGTGCTCTATACTCTCTAGCCTTTATTTTTTAGCTATAGTAGATACTTACTATTATAGGTCTATCTTATCTATAGCTGCTTTAAGGGTATAACCTACTCCTATTAAAGTTTTAGAGGTGTTCTACCCTATATATATACTTAGTGGGTAATTAGTCTGGGTGTTCTAGGTTATAGAGCTATTTTTTAATTATATAGTCTTATACTTCTAGTATAGCTATATATAGTCTGCTAGAAAGGTAGCTTTAAATAAGGTTTATAATATATAGTAGTACTAGAGTAGTAATAATTTATATTCTCTATTTTTATTTATATATTTTAAAGAGTAGTTATACTTTTCTCTATACCCCCTTATATTTATAAGTATGCTCTATAAAGCTATAAAAAACACTATTAGAGGGGTTTCTAGAGGGGTTATTAGTTTAAAATAAGTATTTATATAGGTAGGAGTATTATTTATTTCTAGTATAGTAGTAGTAGCTAGGGCTGCTAGGCTTTATAGTAGTAATACTATAGCTATATTTATATTCTTTAATACTATAGCTTCTAGATCTTCTATATACTTATTAGTATAGTTATTATACTTAACTACCTTATCTATCTTCTTATTAGTATCTTATAGAGCAGCTTATATATAGCTCTTACTAATTAGCTAGTTAATCTGCTCTTATATTATAGTAAGGTCTATATACTAGAACTCTTTAGTAAGTTTCTTTAAGTTACTATTAAAAAACTTCTTCTTATTAAATATTATATTATATATAGTAAATACTTTAGTATATAGCAGATTCTATATATAAAAGGAGTTACTAGATATATAGCTTACTAGAAAGCTAATAAATATATATAGTATAAGCCTCTTATAGTATTATTACTTAAGTTAAGCTTCCTTTATTATAGTAAACACCTTATAGCTATAGGTATATAGGTATAAGAGGTTAGGGTGTGCATAGTTAGTAGACTTACTTACCTAGAAGTGCTTATAGAATAGCTTATAGAGTGTTTACTAGCTTCTTACTACTATAGGTATATAGTTATATAGATAGGTAGATAACTTTATTATTTTAAGCTATAGTATATCTAGTAGCTTTATACCTATTACTATAGCTTTTATATATTTCTTAATTATAGCACTAACTTATTTTACTCTACTATTTTATATTTAAGTATTAGTAGTAGAGGGCTTAAGGTAGATATCTCACACCTTAATAGTAGTAATAATATATAGGTGCTTTATAAGCTTAAGGTCTATTTTAATTACCTTTACTTATACTTTATACTATATTAAGAGTATTATTAAGTAGTTCTTAATTACTATAAGGAGCTTATCTATACCTTATTATATAAGGTAAAAGTTCCAGATATATATTATAGGTTAATCTATTATAAGAAGCGCTAAGTAATATCCTTTATAGTCTTTATTATAGTTATAGAAGTCTAAGATAATATATTTATCTAGCTCTATATGCTTAATAGACTCTTATAGTGCTTATTATACTTAGTAGCAAACTTTGCCTATACTATAGATATTATAGTTAATTATTATAATAGACTTATTCTCTTAGATAAGGTAGACTTCTCTTATACTATTTAAGAGGTATTAAATAGCTTCTAGGCCTAGATATCTAAGATACTAGTACTATATTATAGTACTACTATAAATAGATTATTACTTTATTATTATATTATATATATATATATAGCACTTAGCTAGAGGTTACTAAGTGCTTATAAGGAATATAGTACCTATCTTATTCCTTTTACTATATAGCAGAGTATCTTTTAAGGTCTCTCTATACTTAAGAACCTACTAGTAATATCTCTTATCTAGTATATAGAGGTAGGTATAATCTAATCTTTAAAGATAGTTATTTTATAAGCTTATATTCTACTAGATACTATACTAGTATAGCTTTCTAAGTAATATAAGGTTACTTATAAACCTATAGCAGAGCACTATATTATATAGTTATAGGTATATTATGCTTCTACTATATCCCTTTACCTTAATATTAACTATACTATATCCCTTAATAGGAACCTAGTATATATCTGCTTATAGGAAGTTACTAGAAGCTGCTCTAGTAAGTATAGTAAACTATAAGATATTATTAAATATATATATTATTACTCTAGAGTCTAAAATAGCAGAGTTATAGAGTTAGTAGTTATTAGGCTATATATAAAATATAGATTTAAGGGTCTCTCTATAGCAGCTATATAGTTATTTATCCTCTATATACTATCTGCTACTTAGTTTAAGCTTATAAATATATTTTATAAGCTCTTTATTATTATTAATATGCTCCTCTATTAAGTAGTAGAGGGATTTGCTTCTCTAAAAGTATTCTAGGTATAGTTCTTTAAATATAATCTAGTACTTAGCTAAGAGGTAGTAGCTATAATAGGCTAGATAGAGGCCCTTTTTATTAGTTATTTATATAGTTATAGGTGCCCTCTTATAGCTTTTAGGTGCTATAGGTTGCTCTCCTTTATATGCTTAGTATATAGTAGGTTTTTACTTTTTAGGTGCTTCTAAGTTATTCTTAGATATAGTATTCTTATTATCTCCTAGTATAGTAAAGCTAAACACTTCTCAGCCTGTTTTAGTATATAGGTTAGCTATTTTAAATATATTAAGGGTAACTTAGATATCTTTTAGTATATCTCCTATAGTAAGAGAGCTAGCATTTATATATAATTATACTATTATTTAGTATATATAGATCTAGGTATCTAAACTGCTATTACTAAGAACTATTATAATATCTATAAACTACTAGTTAGGCTCCTTTACTTATATAAGGCTACTAGCCTATACTTTAGTAATAGCTTTCTCCCACTTTATAAGCTATTCCTTTATATTATACTTTATAAGTAGCTTCTTATATACTAGAAGGTCTAGGGTTATAGTATAACTACTTCTAGCTATAGCCTTATACTTATAAGTATTAATACTAATACTCTTATAGAATATATATACCTAGTAGTTAATATTCTTATCTATAATATAGTATAGGTATAGGAGATCTGGGTAGATATTATTATAGATCTAGTCTTAAAGTATATATTATTACTTCTTATATACTTTATAATACTTATCTCTAAATATATAGTCTGCTTAGTAAGCCTAGTATAGCTTATAATTTGCCTTTAATAGGTCTATAATTATATTAGTATATATAGTAGTTATATTATTACTTAGTAGTATAACTACTATGCTATTTGCTATACTACCTATAGAGTAGTTAGAGATATCTAGAATAGTTAGCTCTATAATCTTACCTCTAAAACAGCTTTAGAGCATACTATCTATATTTAGAATAGTAATATATAGGTTAATATTATCCTATAGCTTAAGGCTAGACACCTTTATATATAGGAGGTTAATCTAGAGGATCTAGTTACTATATCTATATAGCTAAAAGGTAGTTATAGTAGTTATTATCTTATAATTAAGGTTTTAGAGTAGTATTTATAGCAATATAGTATATATTAGACTGTTAATTATTAAATTAGATATAATTATATATATATTTATAATACTATTATATATATGTAATTCTATATATTTACTCTTATTTGGGCGTGTCCTAACCCCTTTTTCCTGTGCACACCCTGGTTGTAGTTAGCACACCCAGGCTGCTTTGGGCCTGCACACAGAGCTGGACTAATATTGCGCCCAACTTGCACTGTGCATTCCAGACCCTACAATCTAATACCAGAATATATAGTGCAAGTCAGGCGCAATATTAGTCCAGCTCTGCGCGCGGGCCCAAAGCGGCCTGGGTGCGCTAACTGCAACCAGGGTGCACACAGTAAAAGGGGGTTAGGACACGCCCAAATAAGGGTAAATACATAGACACACATACTACAGTATTATAAATATATATATAATTACGCCCAATTTAACAGTAATAATAACTGCAGTAATTAGCCTAAAATAGCATATTAGCGGCGCTGTAAGTAGTGTAAAAGTGGGCGCATAACTAGGCATAATTATAGGTATAATAATAGTTATAATTAAGGGTATAATTAAGCAGTTAATTATAGGTATATATAATTATAAAAAAAGAAGGGAAATAAGGGAGACTTAAATATATAGTCTTAAAAAAAAGTGAAATAGCTATAATCACTCTAACTACTATAGTATCTGGTTCTTTTTAGGATCTATTAATAAGAATAGCTACTCTCTAAGACGCCTTTAAGGGTGTGTGAAAAGAATAGATCTGCCTCTAGGCACTATTAATAAAGGCTAGAACTATAAGAGCTAGAAAGGATAGTAAATAATATAACTCTACCTATAAATAGACTAGAATAATAAAAATAGGCTTAAAAGATATATAAAGTAATTTGCAGATCTAATTAAAAGAGATCACTAAAAATAAGTATAAATTTACTAAGAAAATCCTAAAAAACTTAAGAATTAAGTATTAAGATATTAATAATAATAATAATAAGTTCCCCTCTCTTTTATGCTTCTCCTCTCTCCTTTACTATAGTTCTTCTATAATAGACCTATATACTAAGAAAGCTCTCTTAGAAATTACACTACTAAGTCCCACTTATCCTATTCTAATACTTAAGTATAAGTAATTAAGAGTATTATCTATAAAAGCTAAGTTAAAGGATAAGATAACTAGTATCTCTAACTAGAAGGTCTAAGTGGATAACCTTACTACCTGCTTTAAAGATATAGAGATTAAGCAGATTAGAACTAAATACTACTCTAATACCTTTTAATATAATTATACTATTAATAAAGTTAGTATATATACTACTAATATATCTAATATCTAGCCTATATAGAAGCTCTTATAGTATAACTATTATAGTAGTAACTTTTATAACTATAGCTCTATATATAGAGGATATAGCTATATGCTCTTTAATCTAAGAGGAGATAGTTACTTAGACTTTATAAACCTTAAATCTTATTACTAGCTTAGACCTCTAAGATTTATAGAGACTATTAACTCTAATATCTGCTATGCTTATAGTAAGAAAGGATATCTTACTAGAGATTATAAAGCTACTAAAGCCTTTTCTAATATAAAGCTATACTTATTTTATAGAGGCTGCTAGTAAATTAGCGCTTTATAGAGTTCCCTCTATATCTAGGTTTCTAATAAAGAGATTAATAAAGGCTGCTAATAAGGCTAACATAATCTAATAATTATTTCTTTTCTAATTCTTATAACTAGTATAAATAAGACTAAATAGCTAGAAGCTAGTATTCTTACTCTTTATAGATACTTTCTAAGCCTTTATAGAGTTAAGTTCTAGCTTAAAAGCTATAAGCAGTCTAATAAGTATATCTAGTATACTATATAGGGAACTCTAAGGCTTCTAATCTCTGTTTTAGCTATAAAGACTTCTCCTATTAATATAGTAATCTTAGATACTACCTATAATATCCTTAATATCTATATACTAGCTTCTAATATCTTAGCTATTATTCTCTCTATAGATACTAATATTAATACTATAACTAGATTATAAACTTAGAATTACTATATAATATCTTACTCTGCTACTAGATCTGAAAAGAGAGTCTATATTATAAACCTAAATATAACTTATTTTTCTACTCTACTCCTAGAGCTTTATATTAAGGAAGTTATAGATAAGGATAAGAATACTCTAGTTAATAATAGCTTCTTAGAAGCTACTAAGACTTCTTAACCTAAATCTTTTATTATAATATTAGAGAGCTAAATTCTTACTAAAGATCTATAAGCTAAGCAAGTAAATAGAAAGGTTATTATTTCTAAATCCTTTTTTTACTAGGTCTAGTATAACTATAATAATATAGTTTATAAGTATATAAAGCTAGTTATCTAGAACTACCTCTAGTAGAATAGTAATTAATAGCTAGATATATTTATATCTATAGGGAGAAACTTATTTAGCTATATTATAAAAGCCTCTAAATTAAGCAGCTAGCTTATATATAAAATCAGATATTAGAATAATATATAAGTAGATCTAACCCTTATATTTTAATATAAAGTACTTTTATAAATAGAGATTAGTATTATTAAGGTTTATATTTAAGCCTAGGTTTATAAAGAGGAGGCTATAGCAGTTTAGATACTTTATAAAGCTACTATACTAAACTAAGAGCAGGGTTTAGATATAATTCTCTTTTACCTAGTATTCTACTTAACCCCCTTTTCTTTAACTAGTATCTTTTACCCTTTTATAGATATAATCTATAGTTTTTAAGCCTTTATAAGCAGCCTAGCACTTTCTGTTTTTAGTTAACTACCTCTCTATAGTATAGTAGATATTAATATAATAGATATTATTCTATCTAGCACTTAATCTAAGAAGAACCTTAATATATTAGTTATTTTCCTTAATAATTTAGCAAAGTACCTATACTATGCTATAGTTATCTGCTAGTATAGAGTTCTTACTATATAAGACTTTATTATACTATACTTCTAGGTTACTATAAGGATTAGCTAGTTTATATACTTAGAGCAGTATAGGATTATTAATACTAGTACTACTATTAATATTATCTCTAAGAAATATATTAGCTATAATAGAATATAGGAGAATATTATTTCTATATATCTTAGAGTCTAAGACTTTATAAATATTTAAGCTATAGTAATTTTTAAGGGTATTATAGTTAAGGATATTTATATTAGTAGCTATTATATATCTAATATATTCTTTTTTATTAGCCTATATAGTAAGATATCTAAGAATATAATTCTTAAAGCTCTATTTATTATATATACTAGGATAATACTAGAATACTTACTAACTTAGATAATTAGTATCTTTTAGGCTAGTAATTAGAAGATCTATATTTCTTTAATATTCTATATTTTAGACTTTACTAGTTACTTTGCTACTATTCTTTCTAACTCTACTAGCTTCTCTTATACTTAGCAAGCCTATTTAATTTCTATAAAAGAGAGAAAATAGAAGCTACTACTACTAATTCTAATATAGTAGCTAGCTTAGTAATTATAGAAATTAATAGATAACTAAGTAAAAGTCTATAATTTTAGCTTTATAATCTAAAAGGCTAGCTTAGCCTATATATATTAAAGGAAGTAATATTAGTAATAGAAGCTAATTTACTAGAAGGTTTTAACTTTTTAGTCTAAGAGAAATTAGAGGAGAATAAGGAGATTTTAGTAATATTTAATAAGAATAGTAATATCTTCTATATAGTACTTAAAGTCTTCCTTAAATAGGCTATTATACTAAGAATAGAAGTAATTATTTAGGCTATTTTAAAATTATAAGAATATGCTTTTAGATACTAATTCTATAAAGATAAGTAGTATTCTAATTATTATAAACCCTTTCTAAAAGAATCCTATAAATATTATTACTAGAAAAAGAGAAAGAAAGCTAGTAATATAGATTCTAACTATATATCTAGCTATAAGATAAAAGAGATTCTAGTACTTCTAACTAATATTCTAAGTAAACTTCTCTTTTTCTAGGAGTAAGGCAGAAATAGAAACTAGCTAACCTATTAGTAGAAGAAAGAGCTAATCTCTACTAAGCTATATAATAGCACTAAGCTTATATTATTTAGAATAGCTATATACCTCCTTATATATAGTAGAGCTACTCTTTTTAGAAACTAGAAAACTATTATTAGTATTCTTAATATAAGATAATCTAAGTATATTAGAGCTCTTAGCTATATAGTTAAGAGATTTAACTCTATTATCTAGGAGTATTATAAGAAGTAAGTAGTATATAAGACTAACCTATTAAAGTTTATAACTAATAAAAAGCTTTAGTAACTTCTCCTTTTTACTAGAATATATTTCTTACTCTTTATAAATCTATTTAACTTAGAATAGGAAATTAGATTTAATATAGCTAATATCTAGATATATTATTAGTTCTATTAGAGAGAGAACCTCCTAGAAAAGGTTCTAATAAGAATCTAGAATAAACTAAGAACTAGTTATATCTATAATAATATTTTATCCTTTATATATAGAGAGATTAATATAATATATAAGATAAAAGATAAGAAAGTTTAGCTAGTTAATAACTTACCTTTTAATAGCTTAGTATCTAAAAGAGATCTAGAATAGAAGTTAAAAGCCTAGATAAAAGTAAAAGAGAACCTTAAACTAGTATTAGAAAGTATTTTTATAAATCTTATCTAATTAAAGTTTTTAACTATTTCTAAGAGGGAGTAACTTATAGTAAAATAGCTTAATAAGATTCTAGTAATAGTAAACTACCTTAACCTAAAAAAGAAGAAGCTTATCTTTAAAGTTCTAAGTAATAGAGAGAAAGCTCTTATATAGAGTTTTAAGTATTATAGATCTATTTATCTATTTATAGCTTCTCTATAAGTAATTAGAGTTATCTCTTATAAAGCCTAGTAAGTAAGAAGTATACTAATCTTAAAAACCTTAGAGAGTAATATAATAATAATTCTAAAAAATAGACTAAAGAAGAGTATCTTTAAGTAAAGCTATATAGCTTACTAGAACTTCTTCTTTTTAGTTAAGAAGAAAAATAAAAAGATATATCTTATTAACTCTATAACTAAGGTTAATACTATTACTCTATATAATATAGCTTTACCTCTATTTAGTAATAAGTTCTTAGAAGACTTTATAATATACTAGCTTTTCTTACTATTAGATTTCTTTTCTAGATATAGCTAAGTTCTATTAGATCTATATAGCTATAATATTATAACCTTTATAATATTAATTAGCTTCTTTTAGATATATATTCTGCTTTAAGGAGCTACTAATTCTATAGCCTAGTTTATAAGAGTTATAATATAAATTCTATATAATCTAATTCTAACCTGCTATAAGGCTTTTCTTAATAATATAGCTATTAAGAGTCTTATCTTAAAGTATAATAATAAAGAAGTTCCTAGTTACTCTAAACTATATAGATATATCTTAGAGTATATCTAAAATATTAATAAGATTCTTATTAATATTAAGTTAGCTAGCTATACTATTACTATTAAGAAATTATAGTAGGCCTAGTAATCTGTTACTATTATAGGATATATTTATAGCACTAATAGTTAAAGGCTAGAGGAATTAAAGATTATTAAGATTAGAGAATAGGGGGTTTATAATAATCTTACTAATCTTAGATCTTTTCTTAGTATTATAATATTCTATTATATTTAGGTTTAGAGATTTTTAGCTATAGCTAGACTACTTATAGTACTCTTAAAAAAGAACACTTTATTTAAATAGAACTAGCCTTAATAGTTAGCTATAAATACTTTTAAGAACTAACTTATCTCTACTTCTATTCTTATTAGGCTTAACTATAGTGCTAATATAGGTAAAATCTACCTTATAGTTAATACTAGTAGCCTTAGTTAGAGTACTATTTTTAGGTAATATATTAATAGTAAGTATATAGTTTTTAGATATAAGAGTAGCTTATAGGCTAGTATAGAGCTAAACTATAATACTAGAAAGAAGGAGTTAAGAGATATATTTAAGGCTTTTAAATAAGTTTGCTTTTATCTCTATAGTTACTACTTTATACTAGAAATAGATACTAAGACCCTTATTACTTAGCTTAATAGTACTGCCTCTAACCTGCTTAGAGCTCTTATTATCTAATAGATCTTATAGATTTATATATTTAACTTTAAAGTTAAGTACTTACTTAAAAGCTAGAATACTATAGCTAATAGATTATCTTATAAACCTAGTAGACTATTAGATAAGCTTAACTAAGATATTAAAGGAGAAATTAATAACTAAATTAATAAGCAAATCTTCTTTATAAATCTAATTACTATCTCTTTTTTTAATAAAGTATAGATAGATAGAGATAGAGTTTATCTTACTAAGATCCTTACTATTAAAGTTAATAATATCCTATAAGAGTTTCTAAGACTTATAGATATCTCTAATACTATGCTAGATAGCTCTTTATACTAGAATTGCTATTTATATTAAATTACTTACTATCTTAGTATCTTAAGATAGTTAGATAGAATTAAGCCTAGTTTATACTATAAGTTTAAGGAGGAGGCTAGGAAATTCTTTTTAAAGAATAAGTTATTATTTATATATTCTAGTATATATAAGCTTATTCTATAATAAGTTATAGATAATTTATAGACCTAAACTAAGCTTATTATAAAAGTATACTAAGAGAGTAGGTATATAGGATATAATATAGTTATTAAATAGTTAGCAGAGTAGTATTACTAGTATAGCTTCTACTAATAAGTTAGTAAATAAGTATAAACTTATAAAGATTATTAGAAGTATAAGTCTAGGTATATAGATAACCCTTACTATTTCTTAGTACTCTCAGAGCTGCTATTTACTTATATAGTATTAGATATATAGAAGGTTAGTAAATAGGATATAGTTAAAGCCTGGTTTTTTTTAACTAAATAAGTAGAGGCTTAGTAGATATAGTAAGCTAACTCTTATCTTATTACTAAGTTTATATAGGAGGATATTATTTATTATTATAGGTTTTATAGTATACTTATTATTAATAGAGGTTCTAAGAATAAGGGTATAGTTATTAAATTTAACTATAAGTATAGGCTTAAGTGAAAAGTTACTACTACCTATAACTTATATACTAATAGCACTATTAAAGTTAGCTACTAGACTATTATATATACTCTTTTTACTTAGATAAAGAATATAGGTAAGAACTTCTAGCTATCCTTTTAAGCTATACTATTTGCTAATAGAACTTTTATTAGAGCCTTAATTAGCTATAGCTTCTTTTATCTACTCTATAGATATAAAGCTATAACTCTAATAGAAACCTTTATACTAACCTAGAGAGTACTAGTAAAGAACTAGGTAATAATACCTAAAAATAAGCTTCTTATATAGATAAGAGCTTTTAAATAGCTTAATAAGGACTATACTACTATATAAAAGATAATTATAGTTTAGTATAAGTATATTATAGATAGGTTTAATTACTAGAAATACTATATCTTATATAGCTAGAAATTAGAAGTAGGTAACCTTATTCTAGTATTTAATATTAAATAGTATATAAATAAGTCTTTAAATACTAAGCTTAACTACTATTAGAAAGGCCTCTTTAAGATCTATTTAAAGGCTTCTAATAATACTTTATATTAGCTTAAGACTCTTATAGGGGAACCCCTTTATAGGTTAACTTATACTAGAAACTACTTAAAGAAGTTTATTAAGGCTCTAAAAGGTTTTTAGAAACTAGAAAATATTAACTAGTATAGACTTAACCTTATAGACTAACTTAATAAGATTTACTCTACTTATAGTTACTTCTACTCTAATAAAGGTAATAAAAAAGAAGTAGAGAAACCTTTTACTAGCTCTAATAATACTAACTCTCTATTAATAAGTAATCTAAATAGTAATATTTTATAGCAGATTATATACTTAGTAGTATATCTATAAGCTCTAAAAGAGGCTCTTAACTAGATAAGAGTAATATAGAAACTTTATATAGAGCTTTAGCTATTTAATCTAGTTAGGGATAGTTAGTATACTAAGATAGGGAATAACTTTATATAACCTGCTAGGATTAGTACTATTATAGAGAGATAGGCCTTTTTATATTTATAATAGGTAAGACTTATACTCTTAGAGGGAGCCTTATTATACTCTTTACCTTAGTTACTTAATTATAGTTTTCTAGCTTAGTATATTATAATAGACTATAGAAATAATACTAAGGCTAGCTTACTTATATCTATATTATTCTACTTACTATTTAAGTCTACTTTTATACTCTTATAGTTTTAATCTTATTAATAATAGTAGTATTAAGTCTAAGTACTATAGTTATATTAGAAATTATACTACTAAGGTTACTACTATACTTATAGTAAATCCTGCTATATAGGGCCTATTAGAAGTATACTATAATCTTTCTAGTAATTAGTATGCTTTATTTCTCTCTATTACTACTTAGATATTCTATGCCTTATTCTAGAAGATCTCTCTTTATAGCCTCCTATCTTAGCTAGATAGCCTTCTACTTTAAGTACTAGATTCTAGCTTATTATTACTTAAAAAGTCTTTAGGTTATAGTTTAACTTTAATAGTTTAGCTATATCTATAATACCTAGCTAGTTATTTTTATACTGCTTCTAGATTAGACTTCTATACTTAGTGTTTTAAGGGGGGTATATTTTTATATAATATTATATTATTTTATATTATCTATCTGCTCTTTTTTAGTTTCTGCTCTTATAGTAATTATTTATCTATTTTATATTTATAATAATATTCTTGCTTTTAAATAGACTCTTTACTTATTCTCTTATATAACTATAGTTTTATATAGGTAGTTAGATTAGTAAGTTTCTCTAGCTATAAATAGTTATATTACTAAAGAAACTAGGGATAAAGAAACTTTCCTACTTATATTTTAAGATATTTTACTATATTAGAAAAGTATTATTATAGTTAGTTAACTTTATCTGATTTACTAAAACTTTATATAATTTTTCCTAATTTTTCCTAATTTCTCCTATATTATTTTATATAGAATATATATATTAAAGTATTTTAAGGTTAAATAAGAAGGACTTTATTTATTAATTTATATTTTTAGGTTTATAAAGATTACTAAGTATATAGAATATTATATTAGTTCTTTCTTTTTTCTATCCTTTTCCTTTAAATCCTAGTTAGGATTTTAACCTGCTTTCTCTTATTAGAAATAGAGATATCTAAATCAGCTAGAGGGTAACTAGTAAGGATAAATAGTAACCTAGACTTATACTCCTTTAGCTAAGTCTTATAATATTCTATTATAGTTTTAAATTCTAGATAAGTTACTCTAAACCTCTCTATAATTTGCTAGTTAATCTAGAACTAGATAACTACTCCTTTAAACTTACTGCTCTATTATTCTAGATTACTTATATTATAGCTAAAAGCCTTATAGTTTCTCTTAGAGTTAAAGAAATACTTAGAATCTTATTTATAGTAAAGATAGTTAGTATAAGTATTACTAAGTATACTTATATACTTAAAATATAGCTTATAGATCTAAGTTTTAGTAGCCTTATTATAGAGAGAGTAAGTATACTACTTATAACTGCTATAAGAAACTATATTATAACCTCTATTAGCTTAAATATAGAAGCTATAGCTAATTTTAGGTTTATTAGGATTAATTATCTTTACTAGTTAAAGTTTAAAGGTGCTTATAACTATTAAGGTAATAAAGATATATCTATAGAATAGTAGTTTCTTTTCTATTATACTCTAGTAATAAGAACTAGTATAAGCCTCTTAGAACTAATAAATAATAATCTTATAGTTATCTAAAAGCAGAACTTTTATATAGAAATTTACTTTTTAGTATAGCTAGAAAGGCTCTAGAAGCTTAAATAAGTATTATATAAGAGATATTATAATTTATATAAAAAGGTTAGTAAATATATAAAGTAAGAGCTAAGAGAGCAAGTTTACTTACTATAAAGAAGTTAATAGAAAGCTTAATATATAAAGAGAAGTTATAGTCTCTTTTATTAGAAACTAGTTTATTTATAAGGAGCTAGAAGATATGCTTTCTTAGCTAAGTTAGTATATAAGGATTATTAGGGTTTCTAATAGAAGCTATAACTAATAAGTATTAAAGAAAGCTTAAGGTTATACTTTATAGATATAAAAGAGGGATTACTATTTCTATTATATTATAGAGAAAGAAGAAAAAAAGCTAAAGAGAGCTAGAGGAGACCTAGCTATATAATCTAGTTATTTTACCTCCTATTAAATTATTTACTTAAAGAGTTAAGCCTTTCTTATAGTTAAGATTAATTAGATAAGAAAAGAAGTTAACTCTTATAACTATCTCCTTTTATTACCTATTCTTATTCTATCTCTTTATTTTAGTTAGTTAATAATTAGTAACTAGTAGCTTGCCTCTTTAACCTATATATAAATAAATATTTTATCCCTCTTAATATAAATAGATATAACCTATTAATAATTAATTTAGTATTATAGCTTAACTTAATTTATATTCTAAGCTCTTTTTATAGATATTTAAGTATAAATTCCTACTCTAACCTATACTTATTTATATATAACTCTCTCTTTATAATATTATAGACCTTTACTCTTCTATACTACTTATATAACCTTCTCCCCTTACTAGAAGCTTTAATTAAGTCTATAATTACCTCTATTTACTCTATTCTTAATAATATCTTTATCTAAGAGTTTCCCTATTAAGATTACTAATATCTAAATTAAGAAGGTATTTCTTATTACTATCTTAGAGAAGTTTTCTTAGAAGTAAGATAAATAGAATAGTAAGCTCTTAGAAACTATAATTATATTTACTAACTTTACTCTCTTTAAAAAAACCTTAAATACCCTAGCTATAAGAATTAATAAGTAATACTTAGCTAGATAAGTGCTTTCTTTTTACTTCTAATTCCCTTTTAAGCTAAATAAAAACCTTAAATATAAAGAGCTTTAGTAGCTTTATTCTAGTATTTCTATAGCTTAACTCTATATTTATCTCTAATAGTCTTAATCTGCTAGATCTTAATAACTAGGCTAGGCTAAAGGGAATAAAAGAGGGCTAGCTACTATAGTTAACTTATTTAATCTATAAGAAACTATTTAAACTAAGACTTCTCTTTTAGCTTCTAATATAAAAACTAGTTTTTAACTTCTTATTTATAATCTCTCTAATAGGATTAGCCTTATTAAATAATACTATATCTCTACTAATATTAGAATTAAAGATAGTAGAGCTATTATATAAAAAAGCTAGCTTATTATACTTATTCTCTAATTACTAGCTAAGAAAAGTACTAGTAGAAAAGTAGTCTTTTACTCTGCTTTACTTATTAACTAACTTTTAGGCTTTTCCTATTTCTATAATAACTTCTAGTATAATAGAAAGGTAGAATTATATTTTAAGATACTAATTAGATTTATAATAGCTATCTATAAGTCTCTTAATAGTATAATATCTATTTTTAAGTACTTAGTTAAAGTTATTTATATATTCTAACTCTAAGAAGAGCAGCTATAGATATTAGATATACTCTGCTTTAAGTAGCTTTACTACTATATATAACTAGAGTTAGCTAAGTACTAAACTAGTTCTTTTTTTAAAGAGATCTTTAATATATAGATAAATTAAATTACTTCTAAGTTTTATAATAGGGATCTAGAAATAAATAGTATAGTCTTTCTAACTCTATTAAGAACTACTAATAGAGCTAAGTATATTAAAAAGATTATCTCTCTACTATATAATAAGAAGATTTAGAAGATAATTTATACTTAGAACTTTATAGTCTCTAACTCTATATCTATAAATAGATTAACCCTAGTATAGCTCTATCTTAGATACCTTAAAATGCTTAACTTTAACTTTAAAGTATCTATATCTAATATTTAAGTTATAGGAGCTTTTATACCTATTAATATATCTATTAAGCTCTTTGCAAACCTAAATCTAAGTCTATTTAAGAACTATAATACTAGGATAAGAGATATTATTAATAATTACCCTATAGTTAATACTATATAAAACTATATTTACTAGAATAGAATTATTACTACTATATACTAAGAAAATAGATAGATAGAAAAGAGGATCTTTAACCTTTATAATAATAAGCCTTCTCTTTATCTAAGTTATAGCTCTTACTATACTAATAATTCTAAATAACTAATCTATATTAATAACCCTTATAGTAGTCTAGAACTTCTAGTTATAAGTCTAGCTAGTAATCTAAAACTACTAAAGAATAAGATAGAGGAAAAGAGAGTATCTAACTAGTATATTAAGTTAAATTAGAATACTATATTATCTTTATAAATCTAATTCTATTATAGGTTTAATATAACTAGAAGATAGACTAAGTAGCCTCTATTAGTTATCTAATACTATCTTACTTATCTCTATAATATTTAAGGGAAACTAGTAATAGAAACCTATTTTAAAATAGAAGAGATATATTATCTTACTAAGTTTAATATATATAGGTTAGATAAATATATATAGATCCTGGAAAGATAAGTTACCTAGTAAATAAGAGTAATACTCTCTCTTAGCAGATACTAGGTTTTAATATTATTAATTATAAATATCTATTATAACCTACTTATCTAGTTAGATATTACTATCTTTTATATTTAGTATAGTAGTAACTACTAGATAATAATAGTAGTAAACTAGAAAAGAGAGACTGCTTACTATATTAACCTAATTTAGAGCAGAGATTCTAATAAACTATTTATAGAGGCTATAGAGAATCTCTTCTAATACTATAAGCTTTTTAGGGCTTCTATTAATATTTATACTCTCTTTTAGAAGAATACTATAGTTAGATCTTAGCTCTAATAGTAGGATTTATAGATATATAGTCTTAAAGTAGTAGATTAGATTAGAGCTTATATTTATAAGAGTGTTATTAATAGTATAATATTAGTAGTAGCTATAAAAGGGGTAGTAAAAAGGAATTAATTCTAAATTATCACCTAGTATATCTTAAAGATTACTACTAAGTTTATAAAATACTTTATACTTTATAGTAATAGGCCTTTATAGATATTTTAGATAGATCTCCTTATAGCAGAGTTATATAGTAATACTAGTAAAATATAGCTTCTAGTATCTAGGATATCCTTCTTTCTACCTTCTCTTAAAATACTAAGACTTTCTATAAGAACTTTTACCTTATACTATATAGAAGGCTAGGTTAGTAAGTCTAATAGCAGGGAACCTATCTCTTATTATTCTAGTAGGGCTAGCTCCTATACTATTATAAACCTAGACTTACTAGCTTTTAGTTTCTATAATACTCTGCTATCTTTTAGTAATAATAACTCTAGCCTTATAAACCTAGATTTAACTCTATCTAACCCTTTTATTTTACTAGCTAGACTATCTAATACTAGATAAAATATAACCTCTTTATACCTCTCTATTCTAGTATTATACTAAATTATTATTACTAGGGAATATTTCCTATATCTAGCTTTATCTAATATTTTTAAGCTTACCTATAATAGCTATAAGAACTATATTATAGAGTAAGTTAACTACTAGTAATAGATTAAAGATAATATTTCTAAGAGTAACTATAGCTACTACTTTTTATAGCTATCTAATTAGTATAGCTAGGAATAATATAAGTAAGGTTTAGATTAGAATAAGGTTTATAAGCTTATAAAAAATAGGCCTAGATAAAGAAGACTAGAATAGTATAATTATAGAAAGAAGTGATTAGATTTATAATAATCTAGGAAGAGTAATTAGATAGTATAGAGATTACCTTTTCCTTTATAAATAGTAGTTTTTATTTATATGATTTTTCTTTAGTATATAGTCTTTCTTATAGGATATTAAGGTAAGACTATAGGGGATAATTAAGATAGGGTAGTATAGATAGCCTAGTTTAGAGGGTGCCTAGATAGATATATTAGTTAGTATAGTATAGCAGGACTTTTACCTTATTAAGGGCAGAAAGGAGAATAGAGGAGTATTAGTAGTTAGTATTACTACTATAGTTTATCTTATTATTTAGAAGCTTTTATCACTTTTACTTAATAGTTTATATCTATAATAAGGTTATTATACTTAGAGAGATCCTTTTCTTTATTCTGGGGCCTCTAGATATAAAGCTGTAATATTATAATATTTCTATATAAGTATATAGTTTTATTATTTTTGTTTTAAGGTTCTCAGCCTGTTTTACTATCTCTTTATTAGGTTAAATTAACTATATAATAACTAGTTAATAGGATTATTCTAAGATATACTAGGGCTTCTATTTTATAGTACTATCTATTAAGATTATTTATAGTATCTATAAATTATTAGTTACTTTCTAAATCCTATATAGAGTTCTAGTAAAAGTAATTACTATTTACTTAGTCTATAATAATTATTGCTTAATAACTATTACTATAATTAAGTAATAAGAAGGTAGCTATAGTATTTTAAAGGTTACTTATACCTCCTCTTATTATACTAACTATATCTACTATAATCTCTATTCTAGGTATCTAAGGTAGCTCTTAAAGTGGGATATAGATAGAAAGCAGAAACTCTCTAATTATAAGTCTAAGAAGGCTTATAACTTTAGAGTTATCTAAGTTTTCTTATCTTATTAGTATTGGGATAGGATGAGTGGGACTTAGTGGTGTAATTGCTAAAAGGACTATAGTTAAGGAGGGAGAAGGAGCATAGAGGGGAGGAGGACTTATTATTATTATTATTAATACCTTAAGACTTAATTCTTAAGTTTTTCAGAAATTTCTCAGCAAATTTATACTTATTTTTAGTAATCTCTTTTAATTAGATCTGCAAATTACTTTATATATCTTTTAAGCCTATTTTTATTATTTTAGCCTGTTTATAGGTGGAGTTATATTATTTGCTATTCTTTCTAGCCCTTATAGTTCTAGCCTTTATTAATAGTGCTTAGAGGCAGATTTCTTTTACTCTTTTTAATAGCCTTTAAAGGCTTCTCAGAGAGTGGGGTGCCTTTATTATATCTATATATCTCTGCTATTAACATATATATATATATAACTAATCTATATTAAATATAATAATGTCACATATATAGGTGCAGGGTAAGTGGGAGGAAGTTATCTATTGCAGCAGAAAAGAGAGTGGCTATAGATAAGGGTCTATATATAGGGCCTTGCAGTGCTTAGAAGTGCGCAGAGCGCACAGAGAGCGGCGCTAGTAGCACTAAGAGCTCCAGAGGAGGTCTGGGCTATATAATATATCCCCCTAGAAATAGCAGAGCATAGTAGAGTAGAATATATAGAGCAGGCTGTACAGAGTAAGCTATATAAAGGCAGTTCTAAATAGAAAAGAAGCTATCTATAATAGAGTATATATAACACTTATAGTATATAGTAAGATATTAGTAATATAAGGGGGGCTGCTTCTAGTTATTACTAAAGGGGCTTATCAGATATATAAGCCTGGAAAATATATATTATACTAGCCTATAAGTATAGTCTTTAATAGTATAGTATGCTTAGGAAAATATACTATTTTATAAATATAGTTTTTAGTGCTATAATACTAGCTTATAAGTTAATTATAGAGTAATAAAGGAAAAAATTAAGCATAATAGAGGGGTTTTAAAGTAGCTTTTTAGTACTTAATATTTATAAGCAGTTACTACTAATTATACTACTATCTAATAGCTTAGATATTACTAGTAAGAGTATATTACTTATCTATTTATAAGTACTCTTTAATACTTCTAGTATTCTCAGAATTAATATAGATATCTCTCTTACTAGTAAGTGCTTTTTAGAGCTAGTAGCACTTAAGTAGGGGCTATTTATAGTAGAAACTATAGAGGTATTTCTACTTTAAGTATTCTAGTAGGTGCTAAGACTAGAAGCCTCTATTAGTAGGGTTCTAGCTCTTAGCAGAGCATATAGAAGAGGGTTTAGTGTTATTAGAGTAGCCTATAAGTAAGGTATAAATACTATAATCTTTTAGGTAGTTACTAGTAGAGTAGTTATAGTTATAGAGAATAGCTATAAATACTCTCCTATATTTAGTAAATAGCTAAATAGGTATTCTAGCCTGCTTAGCAGCTAGTAGTATAAGTTATATATAGTTTGCCTAGTCTGGAAGGTAGTATATAGTAGTATTAAGGAATAACTTAATACTAAGAGTGCTAATAACCTCTAGAGTATTATATACCTTAGCAGTCTATAATATAGTATATTACTTATTATACTAGTATATAGGCTATATAGTGTGTATATAGAGTATCTAAAGGTATTCCTCCTATATAGTAGCCTCTATAAAACTAGTAGTAGGGCAGAAATAGTAGTAGAGGGTTCTTATAAGCTTCTAAATAGATATCTTAGTATTCTTATTATATATAATCTTAAGCTATATAGCAGTAAGTATATTAGAGTTAACTAAAGTAATAATAAAGTTATATATATAGTAGTAACTAGTACTAGCCTCCTCCTATTTAGTAGCAGTAAGCTCCTAGTTATAGCAGTATATAGTATACTCTTTCTAAATATCCTCTAAAAGTACTAGAAGTAGTAGAACAGGCTTAGATAACTTCTTAGTTAATATATATATATTATAGCAGGCAGTTTAGCATATATACTATATCTAATACTTAGTTTCCTAATAAGCTTATAAAGCAGCTTATTAATACTTTATAGTACTTTTAAGTATAGGAGGTTAGGTCTACTCTAGTAATAGTATATTAGGTATATTAGAAGATAGGTTAATATACTTCTAGATATAGTACTAGATAGCTTAGTAGTAAAGGGTAAGCTTCTAGTAAGGCTAGTTATATAAGTAAGTAAGCTTCTAAGTAATAATAAAAGAGGTAGAGGTTATTATAAATATATAGGTTTTTAGAGTATAATATATATAGATATAAAAAGAGTATATAAGATTAACTCTCCTATACCTATAGGTAACAGTTAGGGGTAAACCGGGTAGTTAGCAGAGCTAGGCTTATAACTATTATATATATAGGTATAGGGTAAGTGGGAGGAAGTTATCTATTATAGCAGAAAAGAGAGTAGCTATAGATAAGGGTCTATATATAGAGCCTTATAGTGCTTAGAAGCGCGCAGAGCGTGCAGAGAGTGGCGCTAGTAGCGCTAAGAGCTCTAGAGGAGGTCTGGGCTATGCAATAAATAATATATCTAAAAGATCTATAAATAATAAAGAATAATAATATAATTAACAGCTAATATAGAAAGATAGAGGAAGATATTTATAGGCCTATCTTAGTTTATAAGAATAGTAATAGCTATATATTCTCTTAGAATTAAGATAGGAATAATAAAGATCCTAATATACTTCCTTTTATATACTATTAGCAGGTTTTAGTAAATATACTCCCTTTCCCCCTCCCTTATATACTTTTAATATTATTATTATTTAGCTAGTAAGTTATAGCTAGAGCAGCTAAGATAGCTATATTTAAGACTAATATAGTAATTAGCAGTTTTACTAAGCTAATAAGTATAATAAGATTAACTAGATTAGTAAATAAATACTAATAAACCCCTTACTAATATAGCCTTAAGTGCTAAGAGCAAAGAATATTAATATTTAAGATATTTTAATATAGTAAAGCTATAAAGTCTTTTAAGATAGAAGTATTAGTAGGGAGACCCTTCTATATTAAGTGATAAGACTTAAAGTAGATCTATAAAAGTCTAGAGTAATAAGATTAAAGTTAAAAGACCTTTCTATATTTATTTAGTTTATATTATTTTTCCTTTTTTATTATTTAAAGGAGTTATAATTACCTACTTTATCTTTCTATTTAGAAGATATTATAATAATAAATTCACTTTACTACTTAGAAAGCTTTATTACTTTAACTATATAATAATAAATCTAATATTTATAGCTCTATAAGTATTATATCTTCTTCTTATTTAAATAACTTAGATACTAGATCCTCTTTTAATAAGGAAAAGCAGCCTGAGAAAAGATTTATAAAAACTTTATTTAGCAAGATATAACTATAAGCTATAGAATAGCTAGCTTTTAAAGATAGTATAGATAGATTTATAAATCTCTTTCTAGAAATAGAAGTATTATCTTCTAGTTCTTATTATTTACCTAAGGGGATATATACTAATTAAGATATTATAGTTCTAGCTAATCTTCTAATAAGATATCCTATTATAGCTATAATAACTCTCTACTTTACTAGTATATCTAAGTTTATTAGAACTAATATCTTAGACTTTATTATAAACTATAAAAGCTTTTCTAAGCTTTGCTATAAGATTAATAAGGATATAAAGAATAAGGTTTATATATATAGTTCTAGTAACTATAAAAATATAGTATAATTCTATATTAATAAGACTAAGACCTAGAAGGAAGCTAAGAAGAAGCTTCTTTACTAATTTAGATTTATAGACCTAAAGTGTTAATAGAACTCTAATAAGAACTTTTAGAACCTAGTTATAAGCTTTTATATTAAGAATAATAACCCTTTATAGGTTATAGTATTAATTACTACTATTTACTAGCTTTAATAGAGAGCTATTTTATATAGAGATCTAGAACTTATAGATACTAAACTTATTTATATTATCTACTACTATTTTTTAGAGAGGGTAATAAGAGCTATAACTTAAAGTCTTAACTACTAACCTATTAAAGTTATTTTAAAGTAGTAGGTTATAGTTAAAGATACTCTAATTAAATAGTTTACTACTTAGTAGGAACTTTAGTAACTATTAGGCCTTATTAAGCCTAAACTAATAACTATACTTTAAGTTTCTATAAAGATAATTTTAATAGAATAGAGAGCTAAGACTAAAGAGCCTTCTATAGTATAAACTATAAGCTTAATTATTAACTCTCTTATAGAGAACTTTAAAACTCTTAATATTAATAGAGCTAACTATAAAATAGATATTCTAAGCCTTATTAAGAAAGTTACTAACTAAGAAGATAATACTTTTAACTTAAATACTATAGAAGCTATTAAACCTTATAAATAATAATCTTAAAATAATATATAGACTTAATATTAGTAATAGTAGTATTACTATTTATAAGCTAGTTATAGTAACTATTAAAATAGCTACTAATAATATTAAGAGTTTAGAAGAGATAGAGAAAGAGGAGGCTATAGAGGCTTTTAGTAAAAGAAACTATAGTAATATATATCTTTTTAGGCTTTTAGATACTACTAGTTTTATAAAGTAGTAGCTTATATTATTATTAGCTATATTAAGTATCTTAAAGCTAGCTAAAAGGAAGTCTACTACTATATAGTATCTTTTTACTTTATTAGCACCCTTAATTCTAATATCTAAGTTAAAGTAGGTATTATTAATAAAGGCTATATAGCTAGGAGAATAGATAGCTAGATAATTTTAAGATATATTCTTATTAATAAAGATAGCTTTATAAACTATATAGTAGCTACTAGTAGAATAGTAGAGAAGTAGTAGCTAAAACTAATAGAAGAGATTATATAAGTTATTAGTTATAATAGACTATACTCTAAGTAATCTATTAGCTTTATAGATTAAGGAAAGGATATAATATAGTTATATAACTTTATTAATATAATATTCTTTAGCTTTAAGCTTAGAAACTAATATATTAATCTAGTTAAAGATATTACTACTATAAAATAGATAAAGGTAAAAAGCTATTACTTAGAACCTTATAATATTTATATTTAATAGGCCTCCTAAATAGTAGACCTACTTATAGTTTAAAATCCTCTAATTTAAATTACCTAGTAAGTTACTAAACTTCTTAATAATAAAGAAGATACTAATAATATTATATTATAAAATATCTTAGAAAAGCTAATTAAATAATAGGAATAAGAAGAGTAAGATAAACCTTAGATTTAATATAGTAATTTATAGACTAGCTATATACTTATACTAAAGCTATATAGTAAGAGAGTAAATAGAAAGGTAGCTATTTCTAAAGCCTTTCTTTATTAGAACTAGCTAGACTAGAATAAAATAGTTTATAATACTACTAAAGTGATTATTAATAGGTATAAGGATAGATATAATTTAAAAGTATAGGAGGTTTTTATTCCTATTAATATTATACTTCTAGATTAATTTAATAAGATAAGAGCTAGTAATAAGGAGCTATAAGAGTAAATAAACTAATAGAATAATAATAAAAACTATTTTAAAGGCTAAGTAACTTTAACTACTATTTCTATAATCTTATCTAAAAGTTTATAAACTAAGTAAGTATAGTTTAACTACTATATAATTAATTCTATCTTTAAAATAGGTACTATAACTAAGAAATAGAATTCTATACTTCTTTTACTACTAAGATATATTACTATTCTAGACTTTATTATAACCTATTAGTAAATTATAATTACTCTTTATAGCTTTATAAATATACTAATTAAGGGAATTATTAATAGTAGCTTAGTAATTAATCTTATTAGTAAAGAATATATTAGATATCTAGACTTATAGAGTAATATAGTTTTAACTAATATAGAAATCTATAGAATTACTAATAAGGAGCAGAGAACCTAATTTGCAGATATAATTATAGATAATATCTATATTAGAGGTAATATAATTTAAAATATTAGCTTCTTTATCTTTTTAGAGAATATCTATAATAAGAATTTAGTACTAGAAGCCTCTTTTATCTTAAAGACTAGAATAATCTTAGATTATATATAGAACTAGATTATTAGAGTTCTTTAGTCTAGGAATATTAAAATTAATATTCTATTATTATTCTATATAGAAAACTTAACTACTTACTTTCTAGAAATTATTACTAAAATAGACTGCTTTATCTCTTTATAATATTAATATACTCTTATATCTCTTATAGAGGAGGAGAAATAGAGGCTACTACTAATAGATCTAATATAGTAGTAAGCTTAGAGTTTATAAAAGATAATTAGTAAGTTAATAAAGTTAAAGATAAAAAAGAGTTAGATATAATATTAAATAGTATAAAGGTATATTAGAATATTAAAGTGATTTAGTAAGTATTTAAGAGCTTATATAACCTACTAGAGAAAGTTAAGTAATAGATAGAGCTAAATAAGAAAGTTATTACTATTTTTAAAGAATTTAAATTAATTTTTAATAAAATTCTAAATACTATAATCTAAGAAGAAGTTACCTCTAAGCTTAATAATATCTATAAAGTAATTATAAGTACTAGATATACTAAAAAATATAATAGTTATAGTATTAACTATTAGTATTATATTTATAGATCTAAGAAGAAAGCAGTAAAAAAGAGAGTGCTTAGAAGGAAGTGCAAATTAATATATTAGAAAGAAATTAAAGTTATTATAGCTATAGATACTATTTTTTCTTATTATTAATATATATCTATATAGATAATACTTATATTACTAATAGAAGATATTAATATACTATATAAAATAAAAGATAAGAAGATTTAACCTATTAATAATACTATATTAGATAGTTTAATTCTAGATAGTAACCTAGAGTAGAAGCTAAAGGTATAGGTGAGAGCAGAAAAGAATATAAAGCTAGATCTTAATACCCTATTTATTAGTCTAATTATATTAAAGTTTTTAAGTATTAAGCTAGAAATAAGACTTATAAAGACCTAGCTAGAAGCTATTCTAAAAACTATTAATTACCTATAACTTAAAGAAGAAAAGCTTCTTATAACTATTCTAATAGTAAGAGAGAAAGCTTTAGCCTAGAAATTTGCTTATTATAGCTCTATCTACTTTTCTATTACTCTTCTATAAATAATATAGATAATTCTATATAAAGTATAGTAAGTAAAAGGGATTTTAATATTAAGAGAGTTAAAATAAAATATTATTATAATTCTAAAAGATAGACTAGAGAAGGGAATTCTAGAGCAGAGTTATATACTATATTATAATCTATTCTTTCTTATATATAAAAAAGATAGTAAGATAAGACTTATTAACTCTATAATAAAGATATATATAGTTATAATTTAAGATATAGTACTATCTCTCTCTATAAATAACGTTTTAGAGGATTTTACTATATACTAGTTATTATTTCTTTTAGACTTTTTCTTAGAATATAACTAAGTTCTCTTAAACTCTATAAGCAGAGACTTAACTATATTTACCTTATATATTAGACTACTATATATATATATATTACCTTAAAGAGTAATAAATTTAGTTATATAATTTATAAGAGTTATAATTAGAATTCTATATAACCTTATATCTAGTTATTATAAGGCATTTCTTAATAATATTACTATTAAAGGACTAACTTTATACTATAATAAAGAAGAGATTAAGTCTTATCTAGAAATTTATAGATTTATTTTAGAATATTCATAGAATATTAATAAGATTCTAGTTAATTTAAAGCTAGTAGAATATATAATAGTAGTAGTTAAGTCTTAATAGGTTTAGAAAGCAGTGATAATTATTAGCTATATTTATAGTACTAATAGATATTATTTAGAGAAAGTAAAAATAGTTAAGATTTATAAATAGGTTACTTATACTAACTTAATAGAGTTAAGAGCTTTCCTAGAAATTATAATATTTTATAGATTCTAGGTAAAGGATTATTTAACTATTATAAAGCTACTAACTAATTTACTTAAAAAAGATACTTCTTTTTATTAAAAAGAGAAGTATAAGATAGTAATAGATACCTTAAAGTTAATATTTACTAAAGCTCTAATTCTTATTATCTTAGATTATAGCTCTAGAAGAGGAGATATATATCTTATAGTTAATACTAGTAATATAAGATAGAGCAAAGCTTTAGGCTAATTTATTAATAATTAATATATAGTCTCTTACTTTAAGAGTAATACTTAGTTAGAACTAGAACTATTCTATAATACTAGAAAAAAGAAACTATATAGTATTCTAAAAGCCTTAAAAAGGGTATATAATTACCTCTATAAAAGATACTTTATTCTAGAAATAGATATCTAAACCTTAGTTATATAACTAAATAGAGTAGCTATAAACCTCCTAGAAGCTCTTATTATTTAATAGATTATATAGATTTAAATATTTAACTTTAAGGTATAATATATCTATAATATATAAAATATAGTAGCAGATAGCCTCTTATAGAAACCCTAAAGCCCTTTAAATATAATTAATAAAGAAGTAAAAGGAGAAATTAATTCTTAGATTAATTTGCAGATCTTCTTTGCTAATATTAAGGCTAGTTTTTTCTTTAATTAAGTATAATAATATAGTAATATATAATAAATAGAGGAGGTTTTTATAGAAGATATATAGGAAATTATTAGTAGTATAATAACTATTCTAGATACTCTTCTTAATAATTTATAGGCCTATTTAGTATATTTTTAATAGATTACTTACTATTTAATAATATAAAGATATCTTCTAGGAATTTAACCTATTAGATACTATAACTTTAAAGTTAAAGCTTTAAACTACTATATTTAAAACTATCTGCTTTTTACTAAACTAATAAATCAGAAGCTAATACTAAGATAAATTATAGATAACTCTAAATAGAGAAAGAAGCTAATTACTAAAGCCTATAAGGAAAGTAGTTATAGAAATAAGTAAGCTATAATAAGGAGATTATCTAACTATTATATATAGGGTAATATATATTTAGAAGTTAAAGAGTTCCTAAAAAGTTATTCTAATTACTAAAAGAGGAGAGCTTAATATATAAATAATATAAGAACCTATAGTTTACTAAAGAGATTACTCTTTATAAGGATTTTATTAGATATATAGAGAGTAAGTAAGTAGTATCTTATAGAAGCTTATAACCTACTTACTAAATAGCTTAAAATATACTAGCTTAGATAAGTAACTATAACTAAGATTATAAAGTTTATTTAGGAGGAGATTATCTATTAATATAGGCTATATAGTAAAATTATTATTAATAGAGGTCTAGAAAATAAGAGTATTATTATTAAGTTTAATAAAAGGTATAGTATAAGGAGAAAAATAATATTAGTCTATAACCTAAAAGCTAATAGAGTAATTAAGACTAGTTATTAGCCTATTACTTATTCTTTATTAATATAGATTAGAGGAAAAAAGAATATTAACCCTTAACTATATTTATCTACTACTCTATTTATAAACTAATTAAGTATTTATACTTTAACTAGCTTTAACCCTTTCTATCTTTTATATAGATTTAAATCTATTATACCTATTAAAACTCTAATACTAACCTAGAAGGTTTTTAATTAGAATTTAGTAACTATATAAAAGAAGGAGGTTTAGATATATCTATAAGCTTTTCTATAACTTAATAAGAATAGAAAGTAAGTTAAAAAGATAATTAAGAGTTAATATAAGAAGACTATAAAATATAGTAATAATTAATATAAGTAAATAGTAAGAAAAGAGAGGCTAGAAGTAAGTAATTTAGTTCTAGTATTTAATATTAAGAGATTAATTAATAAATCTTTAATTAAGAAGCTTAACTACTAATAGTAAAGCCTCTTTTATATCTTATTATATATCTCTAATATCCTATTATATTAACTAGTAATATTAGCAGAAAAAGAGATTATAAATAGAATATTTAGAGAAAATCACTTTTAGAAATTTATTTAAGCACTTAAAGAATATTAGAAACTAAGTAATATAGATATTTATAGATCTAATTTAGAGAGAAACCTAGTAAAAGTCTTTTTAGTACTAGAAAATAAAGAGTATAATAACTATATACTAGAAGAAGATAATAAAAAACTAATAGTACTTAGAGAGATAATTAGAAATAAAGAGGAGGATATATTATAATTTATAGTAAGATTAAGATAGTATCTAAGAGACTTAGAAATAGTAATTAAAGTATTAAAGGTTAAATAGTAACTAGTAGTAGAAATCTTATAGATATTAAAGGAAAAAGAGAGAGAGTATATTAAAATAGAGAATTTAAAGAACTTATAATTTTTCTTTTATTCTTAGATACTTAGTTTAATAATTTATAGACCTATTTATACTTATTTATAGGGTTTTTTTTTCTTTATCTCTTATATTTTAAAAGTTTAAGATTCTAGAAATAATATTTCTAAACTTTAGGAATAAGAATAAGAAATAATATTAACTTATTAAAATATATTACTCTACTACTAACTATCTTTTAATATAATAGTAATCTATCTACTAATAACTTTAATATCTATACTAAGTATAAGATATTAAAGATCTATAGCTTCTTAATAATAATACTAAAAAGCTCCCCTATAAATATAGCTATTACTAAACTAAATAAATAAGAAAGCTAATAGTTTAAAAATAGATAGAAGAGAAGAAAAAAGAAGAGAGTATTAAAATATAGTTACTAACCTATAAAAAGAATACTAATATCTAGATAACTAAGAGTATAGTAATAAAGCTATTAATACTAAAAGCAGCTATATAATACTATTACTAATAAGAAAAAGAAGAATATTTATAAAGGAGATCTTATTAATTTTATACTTAGATAGAATTTAAAGTTAGTTTTATAAATCTATTTAGAGGATATTTCCTTTATATTCTTATTACTACTTAATAATATTTCTATTATTTCTTTCCTTTTTCTCTATTCTATAAAGATATATTTAGTTACTCTATCTTTCTTTTTTTAATCTATAATATAAAGCCTTAAATAGTTAGTAATCTCTATAAGGTTAAAGTTTAGAGATAGCTCTAGTATAAAAGGGTATTAAGAATAGGTAAATCTAGCTTCTAGGTAATACTTTTAAGTCTATTAAGGATAAAGAGTATTTTAAAAGATTAAAAAGTTAAATTTAGATATAGCTAATATAGTAGTATTAGCTAGGATTTAGAACTATAAAATTATTATAATACTATTAAATTCTCTACTCTTTCTTACTTTATTATTATACTTAATTCTATATTTATAGTACTTATAAATACTTAGATTATTATAAGAGTAATTCTCTTAGATTTTATAGAAGAAATAGTTAGTATAAGAAGTATCTAATATAGAAATATATTTAAAGTATAGTTTATAAATAAAAATACTAGTTATAGAGTTTCTTATAGTATAAGTATACTTCTTATAATAAATATAAGATACTATATTATAACTATTTTAAAATTAGATAAATAAGCTATAAGTAGCTACTATATACTAAAAAACCTTTATCTATTATAAGCTAGAAAGAAAAGTAGTAGAGATATAAATAAAGACTTAATAGTAAAAGTTACTAATTCTCTTAGTTACCTTAAATATTTAATTAAAGTCTTACTTACTAAAATAAACTTTCTAAAAAGCTAGTCTTATTATATTAGTAGTTTTATTAGAGAATACCTATAAAATAAAGGCTACTTTTAAATATTTATTACTAGAAATATTAAAATAGAGCTAAGTAAGACTTATAGTAGCTTAAAAAGATAATAGATATCAGTTAAGTAATAAAAAGTATAAGAAAAAGAGAATTACCTAAAGCTAGTTATTAAAATACTAAATAAAAAGAGATATATTATTTTACTTTATCTAAGATATAGAAATATTAGAACTAAGTATCTAGAAGATAGCTTTTAGAAGAAAATAATAAGAATAAAGCTAATTAGTACTCTTAATATCTAATATAAGAAAGTTATAGTTAGCTATAATAAGAGAAGGTAATTTATAGATATAAGAAAAAGAATTTAGAGAAGTTAAGTTAAGATTAAGAAATAGAGAGAAAGATAACTATTAAAAAAAGAGAAGTTAATATTAGAGAATAGAAGAGAATATTTACCTAGTTTTATAACTAGATCTCTTACTTTAATAGCTACTAATAGCTACTATTTTCTTTATTCTTTTTCTATAAATAACTACTCTGATTTACTATTAGATATATTATTAGATTTTTTATTTTAAGTTTACTTTATCTTTATTAGAGCTAAAAAAGCTAAAAGAGAAAGAAGTTAATTATTTCTTTTATAGGATATTAATAAATTACTAATACTTTAAGGTAATTAGCAGATATAAGAGGATATTATTAACTCTTTTAGTTTCTAAGATCTTCTCTTTTTTATCTATAATTATATATACTATCTAACCTATTTTCTTAGATAAAAAATATTTAATATTAACTATTATACTATAATATCTTTAGATTTTATAACTACCCTTATTTAATCTATCTATTTAGTTTATAAATTAATTACTCTTTTCTCCTACTAGCTTTCTTTCTAAAAATATTATAATAGAAAAGATTATTTTTAATAATAGTAATACTCTAAATAACTATATTTAGAAGCTAAGATTCTTAAAGCTTCTTACTTCTAATATTAGATAACTAATAGATCTTATATCTAATAAACTAAATAAGAGCTGATTTTAGATATAAAACTAGATTATTAGAGATATATTAGACTTTAAACCTATAGGAAAACTAAGATATTAGCTACTAATAATTAAATATAAGACTCTATCTCTATAATACTAAAATATAACTAGCTAGATATATTTCTCTAATTTACTAATAAAATATATACTTATTAAATACTAAAGTAAAACTCTAAATATAATATAGAAGTTATTTCCTCCTTTTAAACTATAGTATATTATTACTAGCCTATATAATACTATTAAAATATTAGAGACTAAGACTTTAATATGCTCTATAAATATTATAGTAATTATATATTATCTTATAAAACCTATTAAAGCTAGATAACCCCTTTAATACTATATAATTAGAGATATAAAAGATAACTTTAATAATAGAAGTCTAAGAGATAGTATAACTATCTAGCTTAAAAAGGAAGCTCTAAATATACTATTTATTTACTTATAAGTATCTAAATTAAATAAAGTAGTCTTTTTAGAGCTATTAATTAACTTATATAATAGATAAAACTAGTTTTATAATAATTAGTAGTTAGAAAAGAGAGTAGAGGAAAAACTATAGACTTTAATATATATTATAACTAGAGTCTTATTTAGAGCTCTAGCTATTATAACTAAGATCTTATTAAGATAACTATATCTAATTAACCTTTACTATATTAAACCTCTATTATAAGCTTCTAGCTTATATCTAGTTAACTAGTTTAGATCTTTTATATAATCTAGAAGCTTAGTACTACTAAAATAGCCTCTATAAGTAAGAAAAAGAATCTAGATTAACTAACTATTAGTAACTTTTATAAATAAAAAGCTATTTAAAAGGTATTAGGTCTCTTTAAAGCTAGATAGAACTATTTAAGACTAGATATTTAAAGATAAAAAGAGGATATTAGAGCAAATAGTACTAAAAGTAATAAAAGACTAAAAGAATAAGTATATCCTATAATTTATAGATTTAAAGCCCTTCTTACCTAATAAAATAAGTCTTAACCTATCTATATCTAAAAATATTTATTTATAGATCTAATCTACTAGTATATCTAATACTAAGGCTTTAAAAAGTAATAAAGGATTATTAGAGTACCTAACTATTTAGAATATAGTAATAAGAGATAAGATTAAAAAGTATAAAAGGGTAAATAATTAGTAGTAACTAATTAATTTAGCAAAGTATTATAATTATCTTAGATCTATAAAACTATTAATATTACTATATCTTACTCTATTTTTAGTAGAATAAGTTATCTTTAAATCCTATAATAACTTAGCAGTTTTTAACTATATAAGGCCTACTAACTCTATACTAAATAATAATTAACCTATTTTAGTAGTTTCTTAGTATATATAAAATAACTAGCAGTTAGCAGATTATCTAATAACTAGATATAGGTAAGGATTAGTTATTAATAGTATAGAGAAGGTGGAATATCTTTCTAACCTCTATAATATATAAGGGATACTAATAAGATAAGAAAACTTAAATAACTTTAAAGTTATAAGCCTTTTTAGGCTTATAATTAGAGGGTTTCTACTTTTTATCTATATTCTACCTTAAAAGCTATCTTAGATACCTAGAACAGAGATTATAGTAAATATAGTTAATATAATAAGGGGAGATATAAGTAACCTTTAAAATACTATAGCTACCTTCTTATTACTTAATTATAGTAATAGTTATTAGGTAATAATTATTATAAACTAAGTAAATAGTAATTACTTTTACTAGAACTCTATATAGGATTTAGAAAGTAACTAATAATTTATAGATACTATAAATAATCTTAATAGATAGTACTATAAAATAGGGGCCCTAGTATATCTTAGAATAATCCTATTAACTAGCTATTATATAGTTAATTTAATCTAATAAAGAGATAGATTTATATATAGACTTAGATATATTAAATAGGTCTAAGTATTTCTTTAAGAGAGTATCTTATTACTATAATTTAGCTATATAGCTAGAAGAGATAGAGAGCTCTTTGCTAATATAGAAATCCTTTTAGTTAACTAATATATTTCTATTATTATTATAGAATTCTATAATATATCTATTAATATTAGCTTTACTCTATAAGACACTCTATATAGCTAATAAGACTTTAAGAAAAATCCTTTTTTTCCTATATAACTCTCTATACCTAAACTTAGCTAACTCTTACTTCTAGATAATAATATAGAAGACTTTAGGAATAATAATAAGCCTATAATTCCCCCTCTAAGAGATTTGCTAGAGTTAGCTTTATCTAATATATTAGATAGTAAACTTAATTATCTAGAATACTAACTTTAAATATAAGTCCTCTAAATACTAGGTTAAAGTATAAGTGCTAAACCTTAATTATAAGTTATAATTATAGATATACTATCTTATTTTAAATATTCTAATATTTTAGATAAATATAACTATAATAGAGAAGACTATATCTAATAGAGGGTTAATTAATAGGAATAGATAGAGCAGAACACTTCTAAAGGATTATATTACTATAATTTCTTATACCTGTTTTAGTAGGGAGAATAGTTTTAGCTATATTAGAGTTTAGAATAGGATAAGAAATATAATAAGAAAGAGGAGGTTATAAGGCTATTATTAAGGTATAGTTTATAATAGAAAATAATAGCACCTAATAGACCTTCTTAATAGCAAAATTGTCTGCTAAGAAGAAACTATTAAATAGAAGGGTTTATAAATAGGATTTTATATATTTTTATATAAATAGATTTATTTATCTATTAAAACTCTCCTTTATAATATTATAAAGAGTCTTAAGGGGATAATTAGAATAGGATAAATAGGACTTAGTAGTATAATTACTAAAAGGACTATAGTTAAGGAGGGAGAAGAAGCATAGAGGGGAGGAGGACTTATTATTATTATTATTAATACCTTAAAACTTAATTTTTAAGTTTTTTAGGAATTTCTCAGCAAATTCATACTTATTTTTAGTAATCTCTTTTAATTAGATCTGCAAATTACTTTATATATCTTTTAAGCCTATTTTTATTATTCTAGCCTATTTATAGGTAGAGTTATATTATTTGCTATCCTTTCTAGCCCTCACAGTCCCAGCCTTTATTAGTATCTCTTATATATTATAGAGGTTAGAAAGATATTCTACCTTCTTTATACTATTAATAACTAATTCCTACTTATATCTAGTTATTAGGTAATCTACTAACTGCTAGTTATCTTATATATACTAAGAGATTACTAGAATAGATTAATTATTATTTAGTATAGGGTTAGCAGGCTTTATATAGTTAAAAACTACTAAGTTATTATAGGATTTAAAGATAACTTATTCTACTAAAAAGAGTATAAGATATAGTAATATTAATAGTTTTATAAATCTAGGATAATTATAATACTTTAATAAATTAATTAGTTACTATTAATTATTTACCCTTTTATACTTATCACAATGCGGTTCACAGCACTCTTAGCCTTATAAGGCTGTAGTGGCTGTGCACTATAGCGCGCAATTATATAATCACACACTATAGACTATTTCACTATACTTCCTATATATACTAATCTATAGCTAAGATAGTTACTCCTTATAACTTACTCTTACCCCTACCTATAGCTTATAATAGTTATAAGCCTAGCTTTATAGCTTATAAATACCCCTCTAACCTCTCTAAGCCTAGAAAAGGGTGAGCAGCTTTTCTTCTATTATTCTTTGCCTATTTAAAATAACCTTATAATACTTAAAAACCTTTTTAAAGTAGCCTTATAATAATAGCTATATACTCTTTAATAACCTTCTCTCTAGAAGCAAAGCTCTAGGGCCCTGCTAACTAGCCTTACTAGTATCTTAACCTATACTTATCTGTATAAAATAAAGGTATTTAGAAGTATCTTAATTCTAATAGCTCTAATACTAGTAAGCCTTCTAATACTCTTAAAAGCACTCTAACTATTTAAGAGTTTATAGATAAGTATAATAACTATTTCTAGGCTAAGTATAAGGCTAATCTTATTAAGTATAAAGTAGCCCTTTAAAAGCAGAAAGCTAAGAAAAATCCCTCTTAGACGCTTTATAAGACCACTAAGTATAATAACTCTATTAATATTATTAAAAGCAAGAAGTCTAATACTTTCTAATAAACTAGTAGAGCAGATCTTACTGCTTCTAAGCTTATAAAGCTAATCCTACTAACCCCTATTAAGTATAAAGATATCTAAGATAAGTAGAGTAATATACTTAAATATCTCTCTGCTAATAGTATAAACCTCTTATTATAAATTACCTTATATTATAACTATTAGATATTTATCTATTAGACTATTAATATAGTTTACCTTAAAGTAGTAGAAATAAAGCTTAATAATAAGAATAATAAGTTCCAGATTAACCTTTAAAATATGCTCTATCTTCTTAAATAGTAACTTATCTGCTCTAATAATAGTATATAGAAATAAGTATACTAAGATTATAAGGATATTCTAAAGCATACTAAGTATACTATTTAGCCTGCTAAGTAGTATAGAGAGTAGTACTATTTCTATAAACTAGTAGTAAGCTAGAATATTACTAATACTAAAAAAAGCTATAGTAGATATATTTTTCTTAAAGTAGTATACTATAGAATAGCTCCTACTTAGACCTAGAACTAGCTAGATTTAGTTATCTAAGTAGAAGAGATTAGAATATCCTGCTTCTTACTTAAAAAGCTTAGAATTATTCTTACTACTAAGATCTATAATAAGCTAGCTTCTACTAAGAGTTCTAGTAGATTACTTAAAGTATATACTACCTTTATAGGTTACTCTAACTTAGAGAATCTACTTTAAGCCTTATAGACCACTTTAAATACTTCTTTTCTAGTAGTAATACCTAATAAGATCCCTAGCTACCCCTATAAATAATACTATAAGTAGACCCTATAGGACTATAGCTATATTTAACAGGTATTTATAGGCTTACTAAAAGATAGCTTTAAGAATTATAAGATATTAAAAAATAAAGCATAATATATATAGGAGATAGTAATATCCCTATAATAGAGCTATATCTATAATAATCTTATATATATAGGGTAGATTATAAAGGAGTCTTAGAAGAGCAGTTAGCACTTATCTAACTATAGCTATAGCAGATACTATAGTAACAGCTAGGGCAGGCATAGTAACAGAGATAGTGCTAGTAATAAAGAGTAACTTTCTAATAATATTTCCTGCTATATTATTAACTAAAGCCTTCTTAAAGATAAAAGCTAAGTAACCTAAGTTTATTCTATAGTATTTATATTCTTTAAGGAACTATATACTCTCTCTAATAGTATTATTTTAGATAATTATAGAGCTCTGTATATTATTAATAATAAGAGAAAGCTAGTTCCTAGCACCTTTACACACTTATATAATAATAAGGTAATTAAAGTTAGTAGTATAAGTATACTAATTATTAGGAGGAGCACTTAGATTATCTAGGATATATTTAAAGATACCTTAACAGGTAAAAAGAGTGCTCTAACCTTAAATAATATTACTATTATTAAAAATATATATACTAATATTATCTTAGAAGCACTCCTCTTTAAAACAGATATCTAGTATAATAGCTATAACTACTCTCTATAGTTTAGTAAGCTGGGTAAGTCTACTTATATAAAGCAGCTACTATATAAGAGTAACCTAGTTTTCTTTAAATATAACCCTATCTCTGCCTACTTACCTAGTCTAAGTATTCCTATAAGTAGTATAGATATTATAACCCTCTCAAATAACTAGAAGCTAATATATTCCTTATACTACTATATAACTAAGAGGTCTAATAATATATAACTATAGCACCTCTAAGCTAGTTATCTAAGCTAGAGTACACTTAAACGTCTTATATATAACACTTAGAGGGTAAGGATTAAGACTCTATTATATATTTAATATAAATTCTATACTTAAATATATACTAAGCAAGTTATCTTATATAGCATATCTAAGGCTAGATCTCCCTATCCCTACTACTATATAGCTTAGAACCTCTTTAACTACTAAAAGCTTAGCAGACTATATACCTAGATACTCCTTATTAAAGATAAGTATAGTAGAAAACTCTTTAAAATTCCCCTAGTCTTAAAAGAGTATAATAAAGTGTTTAAAATACTCTAAATATTTAAATACTAGATATAAAAATAGCAGGGACTTACTATCTATAAGATCTACTATAATATTAAGTATACTATTATTACTATATAAGGCTTTATTTAATATAAATAATAGATAGAGAAGCTTAGAATTAATCTTAAGCTTCTACTAGTAAACACTAAGAAGCCTATAAGTAGTAGAGAGTATACTAGCTTAGAAATTATCCTAAAAGCACTTATAATACTAACTACTACTCACCTACCTAAATACTTTATCTTAGAGGCTCAGAGAGTAGTAGTCTTTATCTTTAATATTAGCCTATATACTATAAATAACTAGTAAAGCCCTATTTAGATAGAACTTAAGTAGTTCTAGAACTACTTCTAATAGTAGTAACTAGACTTTATACTTACTATATACTAAGACCTATACCTATACTAGGGAGGCTTATATACCTATAGCTGCAAAGCTTACCCCCTTAAAAGGAGTTATAAAAAAGATATTAGGAGATACTATTATAAGGTTAACCTAAAAGCCTATCTTAGATACCTTATAGGATATATACTAGAAATATATAACCTATATAGGATCTGGGTTCCTGCACTTAACTAGGTTATTATTATATATAATATACACTTTAATAAGTTAAAATTCTACTCTCTAGATAATAAGAAGGAGGCTATAAATATCTAGAACACCCAGATAATTATTAATAAGGTTAAAATACCTATTAAATCCTCTAATATAGTTCTCAAAATCTTAGAGGTGCTTAATAAAGTAAATAGTAACCTTATAATAAATAAATAAACTACTAGCAGGCTTAAATCCTCTATACTAGCTGCTTCCTATAGTTTAGAAGTACCTTATACTACTACTATAATATAGCCTAAAAGCATACTAGCTAGAATATAGAGAGAACTGCTTACTCCTAAATAAACTTCTAATTCTAAAAGCATACTAGAATTAAGTTTAAACCCTCTTATAATACTAGAGCCCTATTCTAAAATATAGTATACTATTACTAAGAGTATAAACCTATATCTACCTATTTTAAATACTTAAAAACTAGCTACTTAAGTACCTATAAAGGAGAAGAGCTTATAGTAATCTAGATAAGACTTCTTCTTAGCAGCTAAAATAGATTTCTAACCTGCCTATTATTAATACTAATAGATTAACTATAAGCTTCTAATATAACAGAGTACTAGAAAGTAGTATTTAAGAGTTCTTATAACTTTTTATTTAAAAAAGAGCTTACTAGATAACTACTAGAACGCTTTCTTTATAACCTTTATACCTAATTAGTATAAAGCTATTATAGAAAGCACTCTTAGATATAAGACTTTATACTCTACTATTATAGTATATCTATAAGATAACTCTAAGATATGCTTAAATACTAAGTAGAAGATAATATACTTTATAAAAAACCTCTTAAAGCCTCTAAGTAACTATTTTAAAGCTAGAAAGCTAAGAGAGCTACTCTAAGATATATTTTAAGAGGCTATAAATAAGGAAATTAATAAACTTATAGCTAAGAAAATCTAGTATATTATTAACTAGTCTAAGATATACTTAAAGCCTCTTCCCTTAAAGTAGATATATATCTATAAGTTCTAAGATAACTATCTTAATACCTATAAAGTATAAATCTGTATATAAGAGAATATATAAGATACCTCCTCTCTTAGCTTAACCTATACTACTATACTTATAGCTTAAAGCCTATATATAGTAGTAGCAATTATAGCCTAGTTTAACTATAAAATACTCTAATTTAATATTATTAATATATTCCTAAATACAGATATTAACCCAGACAGAGAGCTAGTTACCTACTACTTTCTAGATAGCTTTAAGTAAGCTAGCAAAGTTATAGAGCTTAATAGAGCTCTATATAGCTTAAAGGATATATCTCTTCTATAGTATAAGGAATTCTCTATAACCTTATATAAGCTTAGGCTCTCTCTATATAATAAGAAGCTCTGCCCTTTTTAAGATAAGCATTATAAGGTCCTGCTCCTATTCTATATTAATAATATCCTTATTTTATTCTATTAAAACTATACTTTTAAAGCTTAGAAGCTTATATAAGAGATTAAGAAACTATATAAACTATATAAACTAGGCTCTATTAAATAGTATCTCAGAATATATATTATATAAAACTAAGTAGCTAAAAAGATTTACCTAGTTTATAACTAATATATTAAGACTATTATAGAGCACTTTAGCCTCTATAATAGTATTACTTTAAGTACTCCTATACTAATTACTAAGCTTATAAAGAACCCTAATAAGGCTACTATTATAGAAGTTAAGGACTACTAATTACTTATTAGAAGTATCCTATATATAGTAATAATAATATACCTTAAAGTAGCCTTTACTATAGTATAACTCTCCCACTTTCTTATAAATCTAAGTATATAGCACTTTACTATAGCAAAGCAGTATATATAGTATCTCTATTTAACTTGCTACCTTATAATCTGCTATAGTAGCTTAGAGGGTAATAAAGAGACTCCTATACTGCTAATTACTAGTAATATCTTATTTACTAATAATAAAAAGATATATAGATTATTATAAGGCTATATAATAATACTCTTTAGAGGTATAATTTAGTAGAAAGCAGCCTATTAAGTAATAGTTATAATATTAATAACTAAAGCAGAGCTTCTAAGCCTTAAGCATACTATTAAAGAGATAATAGCCCTTTAAAAGCTATATTATAACCTTACTTTAAAGCTTAGAGATATTTAAAAAGTCTATTATAATAATTAGCAGACTATTTAACTAGTAGTTAGAGAGAGAGAGCATATTTTAACCCACCTATAATATATTAATATTTAAAATATATAGCTATACTAAGAGCATATAAAGAGCACTTTTAAAGTGCTCTATATACCTATAAATAAGATACTAGCAGATAGGCTTATAAAAAGCCTCTTTTAAGCTAAGTTTAAATACTTCTAAGTACTACTAAACCTAGCAGATACTTACTATATTATTATAATAAAGGGAAAATAAGTTTAAGAGCATAAAATAAAGCTCTATTAGGCCTAAAAGCTAGCAGATATTATCTATAAAGCTATAGCCCCCCTATATATAATAGCTAAGCAGAAAAGCAATTCTTATAGATATACTAGCTCTAGGTATACTAGCTCTATACCTCTCTAAATACTAATAAGCAAAGAGTATTAATACCTAAAAGCATATATTTAATAATAGAAATGCTTCTTAGTATAGATAGCTATAATAAGGCAGTTAATAAAGCTATTAGCTATACTAGCAGGCAGCTTATAGAGAGCTAAAAGGCTTACTAAGCAAATATATATACTAGTAATAGTACTACTAGGAAAAGTAGTAGCTATAGAAACTTACTAAGAAGAGCTAGCTAAAGCTAGCTCTCCTATAATAGCTTCTAGGTATATAATAACCTAAAGCTCCTCCTCCTTCTCCTGCTCCTCCTCCTCCTCCTTCTCCTTTTCCTCCTCCTCTTTAAGGGTAGCCTAGAAAACCTAGTACTAATAGGTAAGGGCCTAGATAGATAAGTTAGTATTATACTAAATTATCTTATATATAGCTATATATAAGTATAGAATACTTATAACTTAGTTATTACTATTATAGGCCTTATAATAATACTTATAGGATATAATAGTAGTAGTAAAGAGAGATTAGCAGTTATAGCTAGCTAGGTAGTAGTAGTAGCACTTACTAGTATTATAGAAGCAGTAACTAGAGCTCTTACTTATAAGTAGTAAGTATATATAGCTATAGTATAGGTACTCTATTAGCTTACTAGCTCCCTCTAAGATAGTAGAGAAAGCATAGAGCTTTTTAGTAGAGCCTAGAATCTTCTTACTAGTAGCAGAGTTAGTCTTCTTCTTTAATATACTATAATATATACTAGCTATAATTTTTACTTCCTTAAACTTATACTTAGGCTTTTCTAGACTATTATTAGTATCTCTAAACTATAAAAAAGTAATATTATAAATATACTAATAGGCTTCTCCTTATTCTTATTCTCTTCCTCTTTAATAGAGAGAGTATACTTATACTTACTTATAAGCTTCTTTTTAGAAGCCTTAGCCTCCTCTATTAGAAGGATATTATTAGCTTCTATAATATTAAAAGGCTCTGCTAGATAGTAATAGTTACTAGAGAGGCTATAGAATAGTAAAATAAAAGACTTATACTTATTACCCTTATTATTCTCAGTCTCCTCCTACTTAGTAAGAGCAGCTAGCTACTCCTATTTTACCTTCTTCTTAGCCTTATAAATTATCTTAGCCTTAGTAATATAGTTAGTAACTAGTACTATAAATTATTTATACTTAGAGGCTATTTTTAATAATAGTATTAATAAGTATAAATAGTTCTATATAAAGATAAGTATTAGTAATAGTTAATAATATATATAATAATTTTTTTATATATATAAAGGGTTAACTTATAATTATTATAGTATTCTAAGTAGAAGAAAGAGAAAAAATTAAAGCAGAAAGTAGTATAAGTAATAACTATACCTACCTAGCTGCTTTTATAAGCAGTTAAGCACTACTAACAGGATTCTACTACTTACCTAGATTATATTACTATTACTTAAGTTATATATTACTTATTTACACTCTTTAAAGCACTTATAAGGGATATTTTTATTTATTTTACACCTTTAAGGCTATTTATAATACTACTTTATCTCTTTTATATATATTTAAAAATAGTTATAGCTATATATAATAACAAATTGCTATATTAGCAATATTTGCTATATAGCTAGAAGGTATATTATAATATAGTTTATAGCACTCTTAGCCTTATAAGGCTATAGTAGCTATATACTATAGTGTGTGATTATATAATTGCACACTACAAACTATTTCACTATGCTTCCCGCGCACACTAATCTATAGCTAAGACAGTTGCTCCTTATAACTCGCCCTTACCCCTATCTATAGCTTATGATAATACTTTTTAATCTTATCTCTTATTACTATATTCTAAATAGTTAGATACTCTAATAATCCTTTATTGCTTTTTAAAGCCTTAGTATTAGATATACTAGTAAATTAGATCTATAAATAAATATCCTTAGATATAGATAGGTTAAGACTTATTCTATTAGATAAGGAGGGCTTTAGGTCTATAAATTATAGGATATACTTATTCTTCTAGTCTTTTATTACTTCTAGTACTATCTGCTTTAGTATCCTCTTCCTATCTTTAAAAACCTAGTCTTAAATAGTTTTATCTAGCTTTAAAGAGATCTAATACCTTTTAAATAGTTCTTTATTTATAAAAGTTACTAATAATTAGTTAATCTAGGTTCTTTTTCTTACTTATAGAGGCTATTTTAGTAATATTAGACTTCTAGATTATATAAAGGATCTAAACTAGTTAACTAGATATAAGCTAGAAGCTTATAATAGAGGTTTAGTATAGTAAAAGTTAATTAGATATAGTTATTTTAATAAGACTTTAGTTATAATAGCTAGGGCTCTAGATAAGACTTTAATTATAATATATATTAGAGTTTATAGTTTTTTCTCTACTCTCTTTTCTAACTACTAATTATTATAAAACTAGTTTTATCTATTATATAAGTTAATTAGTAGCTCTAAAAAGACTACTCTATTTAATTTAGATACTTATAGGTAGATAAATAGTATATCTAGAGCTTTCTTTTTAAGCTAAATAGTTATACTATCTCTTAGACTTCTATTATTAAAGTTATTTTCTATACCTCTAATTATATAGTACTAAAAGGGTTATCTAGCTTTAATAGGTTTTATAAAGTAATATATAATTACTATAATATCTATAAAGTATATTAGACTCTTAGTCTCTAATATTTTAATAGTATTATATAGGCTAGTAATAATATATTATAGTTTAAAAGGAGGGAATAACTTCTATATTATATCTAGAGTTTTGCTCTAGTATTTAATAAGTATATATTTTATTAGTAAATTAGAGAGATATATCTAGCTAGTTATCTCTTAGTATTATAGAAGTGGAATCTTATATTTAATTATTAGTAGCTAATATTTTAGTTTTCTTATAGGTTTAAAGCTTAATATATCTTTAATAATCTAGCTCTATATCTAGAATTAGCTCTTACTTAGTTTATTAGGTATAGAATCTATTAGTTATCTAATATTAAAAGTAGAAAGCTTTAAGGATCTTAGCTTTTAAATATAGTTATTTAAAGTATTACTATTATTAAAAATAATCTTTCCTATTATAATATTTTTAGAAAAAAAGCTAGTAGGAGGAAAAAGTAAGTAATTTATAAACTAAATAGATAGATTAAATAAGAGTAATTATAAAATCTAAAGATATTATAGTATAATAGTTAATATTAAATATCTTCTATCTGAGAGAATAGGTTAGGTAGTATATATAAATATAGATAAAAAAGAGAAGATCTAGGAGACTAGAAGGATTAATAATACTCTCTTATATCTACTAATTACCTTAAAATACCTATAATTTATTAGTATTCTATAAAAGGAATAATTAACTTCTTTCTCTCTTAGCTTTCTTAGCTCTAATAAAGGTAAAGTAAACTTAAGATAAAAAATCTAATAATATATCTAATAGTAAATTAAAGTAGTTATTTATAAGAAAAGAATAAAGAAAATAGTAGCTATTAGTAGCTATTAAAGTAAGAGATCTAGTTATAAAACTAGGTAAATATTCTTCTCTATTCTCTAATAGTTATCTTTCTCTCTATCTCTTAATCTTAACTTAACTCCTCTAAATTCTTCTTCTTATATCTATAAATTACTTTCTCTTACTATAGCTAACTATAACTTCCTTATATTAGATATTAAGAACACTAATTAGCCTTATTCTTATTATCTTCTCTTAAAAGCTACCCTCTAGATACTTAGTTTTAATATCTCTATATCTTAGATAAAGTAGAATAATATATCTCTTTTTATTTAGTACTCTAATAACTAACTTTAGGTAATCTACTTTTTCTTATACTTCTTATTACTTAACTAATATCTATTATCTTTTTTTTTAGGCTACTATAAGCCTTACTTAGCTCTATTTTAATATTTCTAATAATAAATATTTAGAAGTAGCCTTTATTCTATAAGTATTTTCTAATAAGACTACTAATATAATAAGACTAGCTTTCTAGAAAGTTTATCTTAGTAAGTAAAACTTTAATTAAATATTTAAAGTAACTAAAAGAACTAGTAACTTTTACTATTAAGTCTTTATTTATATCTCTACTACCTTCCTTTCTAGCTTATAGTAGATAAAGGTCTTTTAGTATATAGTAGCTGCTTATAACTTATTTATCTAATTCTAAGATAGTTATAATATAGTACCCTATATCTATTATAAGAAGTATATCTATACTATAAGAAATCTTATAACTAGTATTTTTATTTATAAACTATACTTTAAATATATTTCTATACTAAGTACTCCTTATACTAACTACTTCTTCTATAAAATCTAAGAGAATTACTCTTATAATAATCTAAGTATTTATAAGTATTATAGATATAGAATTAAGTATAATAATAAAGTAAAAAAGAGTAGAGAATTTAATAGTATTATAATAATTCTATAGTTCTAAATCCTAGCTAATACTATTATATTAGCTATATTTAAATTTAACTTTTTAATCCTTTAAAATACTCTTTATTCTTAATAGGCTTAAAAGTATTACCTAGAAGCTAGATTTATCTAGTCTTAGTACTCTTTTATATTAGAGCTACCTCTAAACTTTAACTTTATAGAAATTACTAACTACTTAGAGCTTTATATTATAGATTAAGGAAAAGAAAATAGAGTAACTAAATATATCTTTATAGAATAGAGAAAAAGAGAAGAAATAATAGAAATATTATTAAGTAATAATAAAAATATAAAGAAAATATCCTCTAAATAGGTTTATAAAACTAACTTTAAACCCTATCTAAGTATAAAATTAATAAAATCTCCTTTATAAATATCCTTCTTCTTCTTATTAGTAATAGTATTATATAGCTAGTTTTAATATTAATAGCTTTATTACTATACTCTTAGTTATCTAGATATTAGTATTCTTTTTATAGGTTAGTAACTATATTTTAATACCCTCTTCTCTTTTCTTCTCTTCTATCTATTCTTAAACTATTAATTCTCTTATTTATTTAGTTTAGTAATAGCTATATCTATAGAGAGAGTTTTTAGTATTATTATTAAGAAGCTATAAATCTCTAATATCTTATACTTAGTATAGATATTAAAGTTATTAATAGATAGATTACTATTATATTAAAAGATAGTTAGTAGTAGAATAGTATATTTTAATAAGTTAATATTATTTTTTATTCTTATCTTTAAAGTTTAGAAATATTATTTCTAGAATCTTAAACTTTTAAAATATAAGAAATAAAGAAAAGAAAACCCTATAAATAAGTATAAATAAATCTATAAATTATTAAACTAAGTATTTAAAAATAAAAGAAAGATTATAAGTTTTTTAAATTCTCTATTTTAATATACTCCCTCTCTTTCTCCTTTAATATCTATAAGATTTCTATTACTAGTTACTATTTAGCCTTTAATACTTTAATTACTATTTCTAAGTTTCTTAGATATTAATTTAATCTTATTATAGATTATAATATATTCTCCTCTTTATTTCTAATTATCTCTTTAGATATTATTAGTTCTTTATCTTCTTTTTCTAGTATATAGTTATTATACTCTTTATTTCCTAGTACTAAAAAGACTTTTACTAGGTTTCTCTCTAAATTAGATCTATAAATATCTATATTACTTAGTTTTTAATATCCTTTAAATACTTAAATAAATTTCTAAAGTTAATTTCTACTAAATATTCTATCTATAATCTTTTCTCCTACTAATATTACTAATTAATATAATAGAGTATTAGAAGTATATAATAAGATATAAAAGAGGCTTTACTATTAGTAGTTAAGCTTCTTAATTAAAGATTTATTAATTAATTCCTTAATATTAAATACTAAAACTAAATTACTTACTTCTAGTTTCTTTTTTCTTATTATTTACTTATATTAATTATTTCTATATTTTATAGTCTTTTTATATTAACTCTTAATTATCTTTTTAGCTTGCTTTTTATTCTTATTAAGTTATAGAAAGGCTTATAGATATATCTAAACCTCCTCTTTCTATATAGTTACTAAATTCTAATTAAGAACTTTCTAAGTTAGTATTAGAGTTTTAATAGGTATAATAGGTTTAAAGCTATATAAAAGATAGAAAAAGCTAAAGCTAGTTAAAGTATAAATACTTAATTAGTCTATAAATAGAGTAGTAAGTAAATATAGTTAAGGGTTAATATTCTTCCTTCTTCTAGTTTATATTAATAAAGAATAAGTAATAGGCTAATAACTAGTCTTAATTACTCTATTAGCTCTTAGATTATAGGCTAATATTACTTTTCTCCTTATACTATACCTTTTATTAAACTTAATAATAATACCCTTATTTTCCAGACTTCTATTAATAATAATTTCACTATATAGTTTATATTAATAGATAATCTCCTTCTAAATAAACTTTATAATCTTAGCTATAGTTACTTATCTAAGCTAGTATGCTTTAAGCTATCTAGTAAGTAGGTTCTAAGCCTCTATAAGATACTACTTACCTACTTTCTATATATCTAATAAAATCCTTATAAAGAGTAATCTCTTTAGTAAACTATAGGTTTTTATATTATCTATATACTAAGCTCTCCTCTTCTAGTAATTAGAATAACTCTTTAAGGACTCTTTAACTTCTAAATATATATTACTCTATATATAATAGTTAGATAATCTCCTTACTATAGCTTACTTATCTCTATAACTGCTTTTCTTATAAGCTTTAATAATTAGATTCTTTCTCTATTTAGAGTTATCTATAATTTATCTTAGTATTAGCTTCTATTTTATTAGTTTAGTAAAAAGCAGATAGTTTTAAATATAGTAGTTTAGGGCTCTCACTTTAAGATTATAGTATCTAATAGATTAAATCCCTAAAAAGTACTTTTATATTATTAAATAGTAGGTAATCTATTAAGAATATACTAAATAGGTTTATAAATTATTAAAAAGGGTATCTAGAATAGTTATTATACTACTAATAATTTCCTATATATCTTCTATAAGAACCTCCTCTATTTACTATATATTACTATATTATTATACTTAATTAAAGAAGAAACTAGCCTTAATATTAATAAAGAAGATCTATAAATTAATCTAAGAATTAATTTCTCTTTCTACTTCTTTATTAATTATATTTAAAAGGTCTTAGAGTTTCTATAAGAGGCTATTTACTACTATATTCTATATATTATAGATATATTATACCTTAAAGTTAAATATTTAAATCTATATAATCTATTAAATAATAAGAGCTTCTAAGAGGTTTATTACTACTCTATTTAGTTATATAACTAAAGTCTAGATATCTATTTCTAGAATAAAGTATCTTCTATAGAGGTAATTATATACCCTTTTTAAGGTTTTCAGAACACTATATAGTTTCTTTTTTTTAGTATTATAGAATAGTTTTAGTTTTAACTAAGTGCTACTCTTAAAGTGAGAGATTATATATTAGTTATTAATAAATTAGTCTAGAACTTTACTCTATTTTATATTACTAGTATTAACTATAAGGTATATATCTCTTTCTCTAGAACTATAATCTAAGATAATAAGAATTAGAGTTTTAGTAAGTATTAACTTTAAGATATCTATTATTATCTTATATTTCTCTTTTTAATAAAAAGAGGTGTTTTTTTTAAGTAAATTAGTAAGTAGCTTTATAATAGTTAAATAGTTCTTTACCTAGAATCTATAAAATATTATAATTTCTAGGAAAGCTCTTAACTCTATTAAGTTAGTATAAGTAATCTATTTATAGATCTTAACTATCTTTGCTTCTTCTAGATATTATCTATTAGTACTATAAATATAGCTAATAATTATTACTGCTTTCTAGGCTTATTAAGACTTAACTACTACTACTATATACTCTACTAGCTTTAAATTAACTAGAACCTTATTAATATTTTATAAATATTTTATAATAAATCTATAAATTTCTAGATAAGACTTAATCTCTTTTTTATTATAATATAAAGTTAGTTCTTTAATAGTAATATTATTAAGAAAGGCTTTATAATAACTAGGTATAAGGTTATATAGAATTCTAATTATAACTCTTATAAACTATATAACTAAATTTATTGCTTTTTAAGGTAAAATATATATATATAGTAGTCTAATAGATAAGGTAAATATAGTTAAGTTTCTACTTATAGAGTTTAAGGGAACTTAGTTATATTCTAAAAAGAAGTCTAAAAGGGATAATAACTAGTATATAGCAAAATCCTCTAAAAAGTTATTTATAGAGGGGGGTAGCACTATATCTTAAATTATAACTATATTTATCTTTATTATAGAGTTAATAAGTCTTATCTTATTATTTTTTTTATATATAAAGAAGAATAGATTATAATATATTATATAACTCTACTCTAGGATTTTCTTTTCTACTTTATTCTTTAAAATTATAATAATATCCTATTCTAACCCTCTTAATATTAGGATTTCTTTTACTTACTATACTTTATATAGGATTATTTATATTATCTATAAAAGAGTAATAAAAGGGTAAATAGAGCTATAATAAGCAAATTTCCAGGCTAAAGCTTCCTCTCTTATTATTAAAATAGTTATAAAAAGCTTCTTTTCTTTAGGTTATAGATAATTAATAGTTTTTAGGATAGCTTCTAGCTAGGTTTTTATAAGTCTTATTTCTAGCTTAATACTTAAAAACTTTAATATAACTAGGCTAATAAATAGAGTATTAAGATCTAGTTTTATATTTTTTTCTGCTCTTACCTATATCTTTAGCTTTTACTCTAAGTTACTATTTAGAGTTAAACTATCTAATATAGTATTATTAATAGGTTAAATCTTCTTATCTTTTATCTTATATAGTATATTAATATCTTTTATTAGAAATATAGGTATTATCTATATAGGTATATAGTAATAATAAGAAAAAATAGTATTTATAGCTATAATAACTTTAATTCCTTTCTAATATACTAATTTATACTTCCTCCTAAATACTCTCTTTTTTACTACTTTCTTCTTAGATCTATAAATATAATACTAATAGTTAATACTATAACTATTATATTCTTTAATATATCTAGTATTTATAATTGCTTTATAAATATTATTAAGCTTAGAGGTAACTTTTTCTTAGATTATAGTTTCTAGGATTTTATTAAAAATTAATCTAAATTTTTTAAAAATAGTAATAACTTTTTTATCTAGCTCTATCTATTACTTAACTTCTTTTAGTAGGTTATATAAGCTCTTAAATACTTACTAAATTACTTTAATATCTTAATATACCTTTATACTATTTAGTATTATATCTAACTCTTTTTTATCTTTAATTTTATTAACTTACTAATTATCTTCTATAAATTCTAAGCTTACTATTATATTAGATCTATTAGTAATAGCCTCTATTTCTCCTCCTCTATAAGAGATATAAGAGTATATTAATATTATAAAGAGATAAAGCAGTCTATCTTAGTAATCATTTCTAGAAAGTAAGCAGTTAAGTCTCTTATATAGAATAATAATAGAACGTTAATCTTAATATTTCTAGACTAAAGGACTCTAATAATCTAGTTTTATATATAATCTAAAATTATTCTAGTCTTTAAGATAAAAGAGGCTTTTAGTACTAAGTTCTTATTATAGGTATTTTCTAGAAAGATAAAAAAGCTAATATCTTAAATTATATTACCTCTAATATAAATATTATCTATAATTATATCTATAAATTAGATTCTCTACTTCTTATTAGTAATTTTATAGATTTCTATATTAGTTTTAACTATATTACTCTATAAGCTTAGATATCTAATATATTTTTTACTAATAAGATTAATTATTAAGCTACTATTAATAATTTTCTTAATTAATATATTTATAGAGCTATAAAGAGTAATTATAATCTATTAGTAAGTTATAATAAAGTCTAGGATAGTAATATATCTTAGTAATAGAAGAAGTATAAAATCCTATTTCTCTATTATAATATCTATTTTAAAAATAGAATTAATTATATAGTAGTTAAACTATACTTACTTAGTCTATAAATTCTTAAATAAGATTATAGAAATAGTAGCTAAAGTTACTTAGCCTTTAAAATAGTTTTTATTATTATTTTATTAGTCTATCTACTCTTATAGCTTCTTATTACTAGCTTCTATCTTATTAAATTAATCTAGAAGTATAATATTAATAGAAATAAAGATCTCCTATACCTTTAAATTATATCTATTCTTATATTTATTAATTATTACTTTAGTAGTATTATAAACTATTCTATTTTAGTCTAGCTAGTTTTAATAAAAAAAGGCTTTAGAAATAGCTACCTTTCTATTTACTTTCTTACTATATAGCTCTAGTATAAGTATATAGCTAGTTTATAAATTGCTATATTAAATCTAAGACTTATTTTGCTCTTCTTATTTCTATTATTTAACTAGCTTTTCTAGAGTATTCTATAATATAATATTATTAGTATCTTCTTTATTATTAGAAAGTTTAGTAACTTACTAGGTAATTTAAATTAGAGGATCTTAAACTATAGATAGGTTTACTATTTAAAAGGCCTATTAAATATAAGTATTATAAGGTTCTAAGTAATAGCTTCTAGCCTTTATCTAATTTATAATAGTAATATCTTTAACTAGATTAATATACTAGTTTCTAGGCTTAAAGCTAAAAAATATTATATTAATAAAGTTATATAACTATATTATATCCTTTTCTTAATCTATAAAGCTAATAGATTACTTAGAGTATAGCCTATTATAACTAATAACTTATATAATCTCTTTTATTAATCTTAGCTATTACTTCTCTACTATTCTACTAGTAGCTACTATATAATTTATAAAGCTATCTTTATTAATAAGAATATGCCTTAAAATTATCTAGCTATCTGTTCTCCTAGCTATATAGCTTTTATTAATAATACCTACTTTAACTTAGATATTAGAATTAAGAGTGCTAATAAAGTAGAAAGGTGCTATATAGTAATAGACTTCCTTTTAGCTAGCTTTAAGATACTTAATATAGCTAATAATAATATAAGCTACTACTCTATAAAACTAGTAGTATCTAAAAGCCTAAAAAGATATATATTACTATAGTTTTTTTTGCTAAAAGCCTCTATAACCTCCTCTTTCTCTACCTCTTCTAAACTTTTAATATTATTAATAGCTACTTTAGTAGTTACTATAACTAGCTTATAGGTAGTAGTATTACTATTACTAATATTAAGTTTATATATTATTCTAAGATTATTATTTATAAGGTTTAATAGCTTTTATAGTATTTAAGTTAAAAGTAGTATCTTCTTAGCTAGTAACTTTCTTAATAAGACTTAGAATATCTATCTTATAGTTAGCTCTGTTAATATTAAGAGTTTTAAAGTTCTCTATAAGAGAGTTAATAATTAAGCTTATAGTTTATATTATAGAAGGTTTTTTAGTCTTAGCTCTTTATCTTATTAGAATTATCTTTATAGGAACTTAAAGTATAGTTATTAGTTTAGGCTTAATAAGGCTTAATAGTTACTAAAGTTTCTGCTAAGTAGTAGACTATTTAATTAGAGTATCTTTAACTATAATCTATTACTTTAAAATAACTTTAGTAAGTTAGCAGTTAAAACTTTAAGCTATAGCTCTTATTACTCTTTCTAAAAAGTAGTAGTAGGTAATATAAATAAGTTTAGTATCTATAAGTTCTAGATCTCTATATAAAATAGCTCTCTATTAAAGCTAGCAAATAGTAGTAATTAATACTATAACTTATAAAAGGTTATTATCCTTAATATAAGAGCCTATAACTAGGTTTTAAAGGTTCTTATTAGGGTTCTATTAATATTTTAGGTCTATAAATCTAAATTAGTAAAGAAGTTTCTCCTTAGCTTCCCTTTAGGTCTTAGCCTTATTAATATAGAAATATACTATATCTTAATAGTTACTAGAACTATATATATAGACCTTATTCTTTATATTTTTATTAGTTTTATAGTAAAGCTTAGAAAGGGTCTTATAGTTTATAATAAAGTCTAAGATATTAATTCTAATAAACTTAGATATACTAGTTAAGTAGGGAGTTATTATAGCTATAGTAGAGTATCTTATTAGAAAGTTAGCTAGAACTATAATATCTTAATTAGTATATATCTCCTTAGATAAATAATAAGAACTAGAAGGTATTACCTCTATTTCTAGAGAGAGATTTATAGACCTATTTATACTATTTTTAGAAGCTAGCTATTTTATAGCTTATAGTTATATCTTACTAAATAAAGTTCCTATAAACCTCTCCTTAAGCTGCTTTCTCTTATTAAAAGAGGATCTAATATCTAAGTTATTATTTAAATAAGAAGAAGATATAATACTTATAGGCCTATAAATATTAGGTTTATTATTATATAGTTAAAGTAATAAAGCTTTCTAAGTAGAAAAGTAAATTTATTATTATAATATCTTCTAAATAGAAAGATAAAGTAGGTAATTATAACTCCTTTAAATAATAAAAAAGAAAAAATAATATAAACTAAATAAATATAAAAAGGTCTCTTAACCTTAATCTTACTATTCTAGGCTTTTATAGATCTACCTTAAGTCTTATTACTTAATATAAAAAGGTCTCCCTAATAATACTTCTATCTTAGAAGACTTTATAGCTTTACTATATTAAAATATCTTAAATATTAGTATTTTTTGCTCTTAGCACTTAAAGCTATACTAGTAAGAGGTTTATTAGTATTTATTTACTAATCTAGTTAATCTTACTATACTTATTAGCTTAGTAAAACTACTAATTACTATATTAGTTTTAAATATAGCTATCTTAGCTGCTCTAGCTATAACTTACTAGTTAAATAATAGTAGTATTAAAAGTATATAAGAGAGGGGAAAAGGGAGTATATTTACTAGAACCTGCTAATAGTATATAAAAGGGAGTATATTAGGGTCTTTATTATTCCCACCTTAATTCTAAGAGAATATATAGCTATTACTATCCTTATAAATTAAGATAGGCTTATAAATATCTTTCTCTATCTTTCTATATTAGCTATTAATTATATTATTATTCTTTATTATTTATAGATTTATTAGATATATTATTATATTTAAAGTAGATTAGTTATATATATATATATATTAATAGTAGGGATATATAGATATAATAAAAGCATTCTACTCTCTAAGAAGCCTTTAAAGGCTATTAAAAAGAGTAAAAGAATCTGCTTCTAGGTACTATTAATAAAGGCTAGAGCTATAAGGGCTAAAAAGGATAGTAAATAATATAACTCTACTTATAAATAGACTAGAATAATAAAAATAGGCTTAAAAGATATATAAAGTAATTTGCAGATCTAATTAAAAGAGATCACTGAAAATAAGTATAAATTTGCTAAGAAAATCCTAAAAAACTTAAGAATTAAGTATTAAGGTATTTATAATAATAATAATAGGTTCTCCTCTCCTCTATGCTTCTCCTCCCTCCTTTACTATAGTCCTTTTATAATAGACCTATATACTAAGAGGGCTCTCTTAGAAATTACACTGCTAAGTCCCACTTATTCTATTCTAATATCTTTCTTTATTTAATAGAGGCTAATAGTATAAAGTATTAAGTTTCTAAAATCTACTATAAATTATATAAATATCCTAAAAATATAGGAGTAGGCTTATTAAATAGAGAATCTTCTAAATATATTACTGAAAAAATTATAGATATTTTTATTTTTATATATTTAAGATAAAAGGAGGGAAAATGCAGTAAAGAGCAAGCTAGTATATAGACTAACTATTATATATTTTAATCTTTTTTAATATTTTAAAGCTAAACAAAACTTCTCTCTAAATAATAACCTACTAAGTATAATAACTATAATAAAAGTATAATTATAATTACTATAAATAAGGTAATATTTTAATTTTACTTATAAATTTAAGTAGCTAACTTTTATAAATTAGTAAGTTATATTAAAATATCTTTAAGATATAATTATAGTATATTCTACTTATTTTTATAGTAATCCTTTATACTAATCTACTATAGGCTAGCTGCTTAGATCTAGTACTAGAGCAAAGCATAAAGTAGAGTTAGATTATTCTAAGAATATAAATACTAAAAAGTCTTACTAGTAAATTAATAATATAAATAAGGCCTAAAAGGAAGTTAATTATACTAAAAAGGCTCTTAGACAGTAGAAGGCTTATAAACTTAAAGCCTTTAAGGCTTTAAGTAAGTAGACTAATAGTTCTATAACTAAATATACTAAGCTAGAGGCTTAAGAGATCTAATAGATTAAAGCCTAATAGTAAGTATCTTTATTTCTTAATTAAGTATATACTAATATCCTTATGGTATATTAAAGGGAACTTATCTAAACTAGCTTCTTACTAGAATAGCTAGCCTAGCCTTTTCTAGCTACTATAATATTATAGCTAAAGATAGAGATAAGGCTTAGAAAGATATTCCTATAGAGAAGATTAATAAGAATATCTAGATAAATCTAGATAATATTAAAGGTTTGCTTAATTTTAATATAGGTATTAATAAGAAAATGCCTATTATTAATATTACTAAGCAATCTACTATAATTATTAATAAGCTTATTAAGGTATATAAATTACTATAATTAATTACTATAATTACTAATAAATATAGGAAAACTATATCTAAGAGTATTACTTTTTCTATAATAACTAGAAAGTTATACTAGAAAGACTTTATATTAAAGTTAAGTGCCTTATAAATAACCCTACCTTTATAGTAGCTATTATATATAAGTATAGCCTGATTTAACTAGACTATAACTACCTAGTAGCTAGTAATATCTTTACTAAAGAGGAGATAATTCTTTAGTTCCCCTTACTAAATACTAGTAGCTAAAGCGCCTCTTCTAAAAGAAGTAGAAATACCTAGTTCTTAACTCTTTTATTAAGAAGATTAAGATATAAGTAATATACTATTATAGTAATCTTTTATATTTATACTAATTTAAATAGAAACTTTGCCTTAGTATACTATTCTACTCTTAAAATATATAATATATTATATATTATAGCTAAGTACTGCTATAGTTTCTCCTTTAAGCTATTAATTAAAGCTATATTTACTAAAATTACTAGCTAGGTAGTTTAGAGAGATATTTAGGAGCTTATAGGTCTATTCTAGCTTTAGAATAACTTTACTACTCTTACTTAAATAGTTAACTTTCTATTTATAATAGATAGTTTATTCTTAGCTATTTTATAGCTAATCTCTTTCTTTTTTAAGCTTAAACTTAGATAGAATAGTACTCTCTATAACTAGCTATAGATTAGTAAGATTACTTAGAAGCTTACTTATTAACTTAACTTTTTGCTTTAAATAGTATAGCTATTTAGATTTAGTAATAGTATTAGAAATAGAAAGTAAGTAATTATTATAGTAATTATTTAAAGTAATCTAAGTAAACTAAACTAATCTAATACTCTATACTACTATCTTCTTTATTAATTCCTTTACTAAGTCTATATCTTTCTTTTATAAGGTTATATACTTAGTATAAATTATATAGAGATTTATATCTATTAATATTAATATAATTCTATAGCAAAAAGATAAGATATCTCTTATTTTTAAATATATTAATAAGGAATTACTTGCTAATCTTATAGAAAGCCTTAATAGTTTATAATTAGAATTAAATTTAATAGTGGTTTTTAAGAGAAAGACTATAAGTTATTTCTTAAACTAATCTAGTAAATATACTTTATAGAATTAAAAGATTAGTTATCTTTTAGTATTTTTAAATTTTATAAAGTATAGTTACTATACTTCTTAGTAAAAGCATAAGATAATAATTATACTACTTACTACTAGGTCTCTATCTATAAACTTTTTAGTATTTTATAATCTAAACTAGCTTTTTCTAAGCTATTTTTAGTAGCTATTTTTAGATTACTTATAGTAGTTAACTAGTATCTATCCTTCTAGTAAACTTTATTATAAGATTCTATAGTAAGAGATATAGTAATTTAATCTTAGAACTGCTAATATCTAGGCTAGCTTAGATAATAGTTATTATATAACTTATACTCCTTTATAGAGTTTCTAGAATCTCTTTAACTAGCTACTTTTAAGGCTTATTTAGATTATATCTTACCTTTAATAGGGGGTTTTAAATTAGTAGTAAAAAGCTCTCTATTCTTTCTAGAAAGCTCCTATTAGATATAGAGCTAGTTAATAAGTAAGATATTAAAAGATAAATATAAGTAAAAGGAAAAAAAAAAGATAAGGGGTCTAAATCTAACTAAATTTATAAAGTAAATAAATTAGTTAGAAACTCTAAAATAGCTACTTATATAATTATACTTTATCTTTTATTTATATTTATCTTATAGTAATCTATAAATTTTCTCTCTTTTAGTATTCTTTATTACTCTATTATTTATAATAGTAAGTTCTCCTAGATTAAACCCTTATAGACTAGACTCTTTTAGATTAGAAGCTTCTAAATTACTAGATACTATCTAGCTTATAATAACTTATATAATAACTTATTCTCCTTCTACTAGCTTATAGCTATAATTAAAAATTATTATTTTTATTCTTAAAACTACTTAACTTTTTCTCACTTTCTAAAAAACTCTATTATAGTATCTTAAATAGATTTAACTTAGAAAATATATATTATAGTTAATAGCTTCTAAATTAAAGCAAAAAGTAATTATAAAATTATTCTAAACTCTCTCTTATAAAACTCTTTATTAGGTGTAGTTCTACTAAGGCTATAATTTAATCTTAGAAGAGCTAAAGTTACTCTATAAATATTATTAATAATCTTTTACTTATCCTATAATTAAGAACTCTAGTATAAGTGCTATATAATAATATCTTAACTTAAAAGTATATCTTTATACTTAGCATAATAGTAGTAGTATAATAGCTATAAGTTAGTTAATATATTTATAGTAATCTTTTATAGTAATTTAGATTTAGAAAGCTTATAATATACTTATTTTAAACTAATAAGTATTAGTTTACTTTATTATTAGTACTAACCTTTCTCTTAATTCTATTATAAACCTTACTTTTAAGAACTTTTATTTATATCTTAATCCCCTTTACTACTTACTATTTTAATAAACTCTCTAAAAATAGGTAGCTAAAGAAGCCTTATAGATCTAATAAACTACTCTTTAGTTAATTCCTCTTACTACTAATATCTCTCTTATAATTAATATCTAGAATATTTCTAGCTTAAAATACTCTCTACTTAGTATTCTTTATTATTTTATTAATTAGTAATAGAGGTTATAATAAGTACTTCTTAGTGCTATTAATATAACTAATAGATATATAGTAATTAAGTAAGCTAGAGCTCTATTAAATCTCTTTAAGGGGATATACTAAAAGATATATAAAACTATTAACTTTTAGACTATTTTAGTAGATAATATAAGTTTCTTTAAGCTTAAAGTTTTAACTTAGAAACTTATAAAAGATTTAGTATCTCTAGTTTAGCTAATATATTATATTTACTATTTAGTCTATATCTTTAATCTGATTATTAGAGCTATTTTTAAGGCTCTTTAGATCCCTATAGTAAATATATTTATAGAGTCTTAGCTATTAACTACTTACTTAAAAGATAAGGAGGACTCTGAGAATAATAACCTATTTAGCTTAGATAGCTAAGATCTAGATACTAGAGATAATATATCTCTTAGTCTATTTAAAGATATTATTTAAAAAGTAAGTATAAATATTTAGAAATTATCTATATACTAATAGTTATCTAGATTTAGTCTTTAGCTATTTCCCTAAAGCTATTTAGTAAGAAGATATAAGAGTTTCTTAACCTCTAGAAATCTACCTAGAAAAATTAGTAACTATTATACCTACTTTATAATATTAAAATAAGATAGAACTCTATTATACTTATATATATTAAGACAGAGCAGTGCAGATAGCCTAGTTTAGAGGGTGCCTAGACAGGTATATTAGTTAGCATAGTATAGCAGGACTTTTACCTTATTAAGAGCAGGGAGGAGAATAGAGAAGTATTAGTAGTTAGCATTACCACCACAGTTTATCTTATTATTTAGAAGCTTTTATCACTTTTGCTTAATAGTTTATATCTATAATAAGGTTATTATACTTAGAGAGATCCTTTCCTTTATTCTAGGGTCTCTAGATATAAAGCTATAATATTATAATATTTCTGTATAAGTATATAGTTTTATTATTTTTATCTTAAGGTTCTTAGTCTATTTTAATAGTATTTAGAGGCAGATTCTTCTCTCTTAGAACTTCCTCTATAGTGCTTAAAAAGAATATACTTCTATACTATATAAATAGACTTATATTTAATATAGAACTATAATATATTATTCTAACCACTTAATAGAATATTAACTTTATAAACTTAGCAGCTATAATAATAAACTTTATAAAATAATATTTAGAAGTCTCTTTATAAACCTAATCTAAGAAAACACTAGATATAATAGCTATATAGTTAGAGTTTTCAGATAGGAATACTTAAAACCCTGAAAATCTAGCTATAATAGCTTTAAACTTTACTAAATTAAAAAGTTTTCTCTTTTCTCCTTAGTTCTTATAAAAGTAGAGCTAGTATCTGCTTTCTATAATCTAGAATCTAATAATTAGTAATAAAGTAATAAATTAATAATACTAGTTAGGCTAATAAGCTTAACTAAGGGGATTTAGGCCTTATTTTAGTTACTATATAGTTAATATTTATAGGATTAAAGAAATTATAGTATTATATTACTTATAAGAAAGAATAGAAAAGAGTTTATAAACTTATAGATAAAATAGAAGCTATAACTACTTCTAGTTATATTAAAAAGAAGAGCCTATATACTTATAAGAGAGATAGAAGCTATAACCACTTCTAGCCTATAATTTATAACTACTATCTAGAAAGAAAAGGAGGTTAAAGCTCTCTTTTTTTCTATTTACTTAATTATTATAGATTAAATTACTATATAACTCTTCTCTTTTATTATTAAACACTTTAAATATTAATAAACTTTAATATTAATACTAATATTAAATTATAATAAATTATATTAACTACTTATTATACTATATCTAAGTAATACTTTAAGGAATCTAGGAAAGCTTTTAAGGTTAATATATTTACTTTAAACTCTTTTAGCTCTAAGAAATATACTCTAAGTATAAAACTCTTTAAGGAAGCTATATTTAAAAGTATTTAGAAATAAGCCTTTTACTCTACTACTATAAATAATAATAGATCTAAGAAGTCTTTACCTTTATAGTTCTAAAGCACTAAGATTAGTTACTAGGTTTATACTAGTAAGAATATCTATAATAAGTATAAGAACTATAGAAATATAGCTCCTCTTAGATTATAGAGAGTAGGTCTAAGCTAGTAGTTAGATAAAGTTATATCTATAAAAGCTACTACTATATCTTTTATAGGGGATTTAGCCTCTCTACTTACTATTAGTATTATAGAGGTAATTAAGAAATTAGCTAAAGCTATATAAAAGCAGTATATTACTACTCTAATTATCTCTTATAGCTTAGAGGCTTCTAAGTTTACTAGTAATAATATTTCTAACTTCTTTAAGGATTATCTATTCTATACTAAGTTCTATAAATAGAATAAAGAGAAGATAATTACTCTAGTTAGCTAGCACTATATTAAAGCCTATTAGTAAACCTTTAAGAGTATTTCTACTTAATATAATAATTAGCTCTCTCTTAAAAATAACCTCTATAAGATATATAGTATTATAGATCTAAATACTTATCTAAACTCTAATAAGAAGCTTTAAAGTTTTATTTCTAGTCTAGAGATTAGTAATTCTAGGTATATCTCTAAATCTCTTACTAAGATTAGTAATCTTTAAGATAGAATAGCTAAAAGGAAACTATCTATACTACTTAATATAGAGATTAACTATATTATTTTCTATTACTTTTTTAAGCAAACTATAAGATATATTTTAAAGATTCTCTATAAAAACTACTAGAGTTTTTTTCTAGTTTTTTAGATCTAGATAGAGGTTATAATTACTAGATAGGTTTAGTCTTAATAGATATATATATAACTATAAAGTGTTAGAGAAAATATCCTAGCTAGTATACTAGTTACTATACTTAAGTATAAGTAATTAAAAGTATTATCTATAAAGGCTAAGCTAAAAGATAAGATAACTAGTACTTCTAACTAAAAGGCCTAAGTAAATAACCTTACTACCTACTTTAAAGATATAGAGATTAAGCAGATTAAAACTAGATATTACTCTAATATCTCTTAATATAATTATGCTATTAATAAAGTTAGTATATATACTACTAATATATCTAATATCTAACTTATATAGAAGTCTTTATAGTATAACTATTATAGTAGTAACTCTTATAACTATAGCTCTATATATAGAGAATATAGCTATATACTCTTTAATCTAAAAAGAGGTAGTTACTTAGGCTTTATAAACCTTAAATCTTACTACTAGCTTAAACCTCTAAGATTTATAGAGACTATTAACTCTAATATCTACTATATCTATAATAAGAAAGAATATCTTACTAGGAATTATAAAGCTACTAGAGCCTTTTCTAATATAAAGCTATACTTATTTTATAGAAGCTACTAATAGATTAGCACCTTATAGAGTTCTCTCTATATCTAGGTTTTTAATAAAGAGATTAATAAAAGCTATTAATAAGGCTAGTATAACTTAATAATTATTTCTTTTCTAATTCTTATAGCTAGTATAAATAAGACTAAGTAGCTAAAAGCTAGTATTCTTACCCTTTATAGATACTTTTTAGGCTTTTAGGAAGTTAAGTTCTAGCTTAAAAGCTATAAGTAGTTTAATAAATATACCTAGTATACTATATAGGGAACTCTAAGGCTTCTAATTTCTACTTTAGCTATAAAAACCCCTCCTTTTAGTATAGTAATCTTAGATACTATCTATAATATCTTTAATATCTATATACTAGCCTCTAGCACTCTAGCTATTATCCTCTTTATAAATACTAGTATTAATACTATAACTAGATTATAAACTTAGAATTACTATATAATACCTTACTCTACTACTAAATCTAAGAAGAGAATCTATATTATAAACCTAAATATAACTTATTTTTCTACTCTACTCCTAGAGCCTTATATTAAGAAAGTTATAGATAAGAATAAGAATATCCTAGTTAATAATAGCCTCTTAGAAGCTACTAAAACCTCTTAACCTAAATCTTTTATTATAATATTAGAGGGCTAAATCCTTATTAAAGACCTATAAGCTAAATAAGCAGATAGGAAGGTTACTATTTCTAAATTCTTTCTTTACTAGATCTAATATAACTATAATAATATAGTCTATAAGTATATAAAGCTAGTTATCTAAAACTACCTCTAGTAAAATAGTAATTAATAGCTAGATATATTTATATCTATAAGGAGAGACCTACTTAGCTATATTATAAAAGCTCCTAGATTAAGTAGCTAGCTTATATATAAAATTAGGTATTAGAATAATATATAAGCAGATCTAACTCTTATATCCTAGTATAAAGTATTCTTATAGATAGAGATTAGTGCTATTAAAGTCTATATTTAAGTCTAGGTTTATAAAGAGGAGGTTATAGTAGTTTAGATACTTTATAAAGCTACTATACTAAACTAAGAATAGGGTTTAGATATAATTCTTTTTTACCTAATATTCTACTTAACCCTCTTTCCTTTAACTAATATCTTTTATCTCTTTATAGATATAATTTACAGTTTCTAAGCTTTTATAAATAGCTTAGTACTTTCTATTTTTAGTTAACTACCTCTCTATAATATAGTAGGTATTAATATAATAGATATTATTCTGCCTAATACTTAATCTAAGAAGAACCTTAATATACTAGTTACTTCTCTTAATAATTTAGCAGAGTATCTATACTATATTATAGTTATCTACTAATATAAAGTTCTTATTATATAAGACTTTATTATACTATACTTTTAGGTTACTATAAAGATTAGCTAGTTTATATACTTAGAGTAGTATAGAATTATTAATACTAATATTACTATTAATATTATTTCTAAGAAATATATTACCTATAATAGAATATAGGAGAATATTATTTCTATATATCTTAGAGTTTAAGGCTTTATAGATACTTAAGCTATAGTAACTTTTAAGGATATTATAGTTAAGGATATCTATATTAGTAGCTATTATATATTTAATATATCCTTCTTTATTAACTTATATAGTAAGATATCTAAAAATATAATTCTTAGAGCTCTATTTATTATATATATTAAAATAATACTAAAATACTTACTAACTTAGATAATTAGTATCTTTTAGGTTAGTAATTAGAAAATCTATACTCTTTTAATATTCTATATTTTAGACTTTACTAGTTACTTTACTACTATTCTCTCTAATCTTACTAGCTTCTCTTATACTTAGTAAGCCTATTTAATTTCTATAGAAAAGGGAAAATAGAGGCTGCTATTACTAATTCTAATATAGCAGCTAGCTTAGTAATTATAGAAATTAATAGATAACTAAGTAAAAGTCTATAATTATAGCTTTATAACTTAAAAGGCTAGCCTAGCTTATATATATTAAAGGAAGTAATATTAGTAATAGAAGCTAATTTACTAGAAGGTTTTAACTTTCTAGTCTAAGAGAAATTAGAGGAGAATAAGGAGGTTCTAGTAATATTTAATAAGGATAGTAATATCTTCTATATAGTACTTAAAGTCTCCTTTAAGCAGGCTATTATACTAAGAATAGAAGTAATTATTTAGGCTATTTTAGAATTATAAGAATATACTTCTAGATACTAATCTTATAAAAATAAGTAGCACTCTAACTATTATAAACTCTTTCTAAAAAAATTCTATAGATATTACTACTAGAAAAAGAGAAAGAAAGCTAGCTATATAGATCCTAATTATATATCTAGCTATAAAGTAAAAGAGGTTCTAGCACTTCTAACTAATATTCTAAGTAAATCTCTTTTTTTCTAGAAGTAAAGTAGAAATAGAAACTAGCTAATCTATTAGTAAAAGAAAGAGCTAATCTCTACTAAGCTATATAATAGTACTAAGCTTATATTATTTAGAATAGCTAAGTATCTCCTTATATATAATAGGGCTACTCTTTTTAGAGACTAGAAAACTATGATTAGTATTCTTAATATAAGAAAACCTAAGTATACTAGAGCTTTTAGCTATATAGTTAAGGGATTTAACTTTATTATCTAGGAGTATTATAAGAAGTAAGTAATATATAAGACTAATCTATTAAAGTTTATAACTAATAAAAAGCTTTAGTAACTTCTCCTTTTTACTAAAATATACCCTTTACTCTTTATAAATCTATTTAACTTAGAATAGGAGATTAGATTTAATATAGCTAATATCTAGATATACTATTAGTCTTATTAGAGAGAAAACCTCCTAGAAAAGACTTTAATAAGAATCTAGGATAAACTAAGAACTAGTTATATCTATTAAAACAGGCTAAGAACTTTAAGATAAAAATAATAAAACTATATACTCCCACATACTTATATAGAAATATTATAATATTATAGCTTTATATTTAGAGGCTTTAGAATAAAGGAAAGGATCTCTCTGAGCATAATAACCTTATTATAGATATAAACTATTAAGTAAAAGTGATAAAAAGCTTCTTAATAATAAGATAAAAACTATAGTAATACTAACTAATAATACTCCTTTATTCTCCTCTCTGCTTTTAATAAGGTAAAAGTTCTGCTATACTATGTTAACTAATATACCTATCTAGGCACCCTTTAAACTAGGCTATCTATACTGCTCTATCTTAATTATCCCCTATAGTCTTATCTTAATACTCTATAAGAAAGACTATATACTAAAGAAAAATTATATAAATAAAAGCTACTATTTATAAAGGAAAAGGTACCCTCTATACTACTTAATTACTCCTTCTAGATTATTATAGATCTAATTACTTCTTCTTATAGTTATACTATTCTAGTCTTTATTATTTAGGCCTATCTTCTATAAGCTTATAAGCCTTATTCTAATCTAAATCTTACTTATATTATTTTTATTTATACTAGCTAGATAGCTATAAAAAGTAGTAACTATAGTTACTCTTAGAGATATTATCTTTAATCTATTACTAGTAGTTTACTTATTCTATAATATAGTTCTTATAGCTATTATAGGTAGGCTTAAGAATATTAGATAAAGCTAAATATAGAAAGTATTTTCTAGTAATAATAGTTTAGTATAGTACTAGAGCAGAGAGATATAAAGAGGTTATATCTTATCTAGTATTAAATAGTCTAGCTAGTAAAATAAAAGAGTTAGATAGGGTTAAATCTAGGTCTAAAAGGCTAGAGTTATTATTACTAGGAGATAGTAGAGTACTATAAGAACTAAAAGCTAGTAAGTCTAGATCTATAATAGTATAGAAGCTAGCTCTACTAGAGTAATAAGAGATAGGTTTCCTACTATTAGACTTACTAGCCTAGCCTTTTATATAATAGGAGGTAAAAGTCCTTATAGGAAGTCTTAGTATTTTAAAAGGAGATAGAAAGAAGAGTATTCTAGGTACTAGAAGCTATATCTTACTAGTATTATTCTATAACTCTACTATAAGGAGATCTATCTAGAATATCTATAAAGGTTTATTACTATAAAGTATAAAATATTTTATAAACTTAGTAGTAATCTTTAAGATATACTAGGTAATAATTTAGAATTAATTCCTTCTTACTACTCCTTTTATAGCTACTACTAATACTATATTATTAATAATATTTTTATAAATATAAGCTCTAATCTAATCTACTACCTAGAAGCTATATATCTATAAATCCTACTATTAGAGCTAGGATCTAACTATAATATTCTTTTAAAAAAGAGTATAAATATTAATAAGAGCTCTAAGAGGCTTATAGTACTAGGAGAGGTTTTCTATAACCTCTATAAATAGTTTATTAAAATCTCTGCTCTAAATCAGGTTAGTATAGTAAGTAGTTTCTCTTTTCTAGTTTATTACTATTATTACCTAGTAGTTACTATTATACTAAATATAAAAGATAGTAATATCTAACTAGGTAAATAGGTTATAATAGATATCTATAATTAATAATATTAAGACCTAATATCTATTAAGAGAGGGTGCTACTCTTATTTACTAGATAACTTATCTTTCTAAGATCTATATATATTTATCTAATCTATATATATTAAACTTAGTAAGGTAATATATCTCTTTTACTTTAAGATAGGTTTCTATTATTAGTTTTCCTTAAATATTATAGAGATAAGTAAGATAGTATTAGATAACTAATAGAGGCTACTTAGCCTATCTTCTAGTTATATTAAACCTATAGTAGAATTAGATTTATAAAGATAATATAGTATTCTAACTTAACTTAATATACTAGTTAGATACTCTTTTTTTCTCTATCTTATTCTTTAATAGTTTTAGATTTCTAGCTAAATCTATAACTAGAAGTTCTAGACTACTATAAGAGTTATTAATATAAATTAGTTATTTAGAGTTATTGGTATAGTAAGAGCTATAACCTAGATAAAGAGAAGGCTTATTATTATAAAAATTAAAGGCTCTCTCTCCTATCTATTTATTTTCTTAGTATATAGTAGTAATAATTTTATTCTAGTAGATATAGTTTTATATAATATTAACTATAGAGTAATTATTAATAATATCTCTTATTCTAGTATTATAGTTCTTAGATAGACTTAGATTTAGATCTATAAGGAACTTAATAGGGGTATTAATAGATATAAAAGCTTCTATAACTTAAATATTAGATATAGATATTTTAAAGTTAAGATTAAGTATCTTAAAGTATCTAAAATAGAGCTATATTAGAGTTAATCTATTTATAGATATAGAGTTAGAGATTATAGAGTTCTAAGTATAAATTATCTTTTAAATCTTCTTATTATATAGTAGAGAGATAAATTTTTTAATATACTTAGTCCTATTAGTAGTTCTTAATAGAGTTAAAAAAACTATACTATTTGCCTCTAGATCTCTATTATAGAACTTAGAAGTAATTTAATTTATCTATATATTAAAGATCCCTTTAAAGAAAAAACTAGTCTAGTACTTAGCTAACTCTAGTTATATATAGTAGTAAAGCTACTTAAAGTAGAGTATATCTAATATCTATAGCTGCTCTTCTTAGAGCTAAAATATATAGATAACTTTAACTAAGTGTTTAAGGATAGATATTATACTATTAAGAAGCTTATAGATAGCTATTATAAATCTAATTAATATCTTAAAATATAATTCTACCTTTTTATTATACTAAAAGTTATTATAGAAGTAGAAAAAGCCTAAAAGTTAGTTAATAAGTAAGATAAAGTAGAGAACTACTTCTTTACTAATACTCTTCTTAGCTAGTAATTAGAGAATAAGTATAATAAGCTAGCTTTTCTATATAGTAGCTCTATTATCTTTAATTTTAGTATTAGTAGAGATATAGTATTATCTAATAAGACTAATTCTATTAGAGAGGTTATAAATAAAAAGTTAAAAACTAGTCTTTATATTAGAAGTTAAAGGGAAAGTTTTAGTCTAAATAGTTTCTTATAGATTAAATAAGTTAATTATAGCAGCTAGCTCTCCTTTATTCCCTTTAATCTAGTCTAGTTATTAAGATCTAGTAAATTAAAACTATTAGAGATAAATATAGAGTTAAGTTATAGAAATATTAGAGTAAAGCTACTAGAGCTCTTTATATTTAAGATCTTTATTTAGCTTAAAAGGAAATTAGAGATAGAAAGGAAATATCTATATAGCTAAGTGCTACTTATTAATTCTTATAGCTAGAGCATTTAAGGTTCTCTTAAAGAGAATAGAGTTAGTAGATATAATTATAATCTCTAAAAGCTTATTATTCTACTTATCTCTCTTCTAAGAAAACTTTTCTAAAATAGTAATAAGAAATACTTTCTTAACCTAGATATTAGTAATCTTAGTAGGGAAACTTTTAGATAAAGATATTATTAAAAATAGAGTAAATAGAGATAATTATAGACTTAATTAAGGCTTCTAATAAGGGGAAAAGGTTATATAAGTAGTATAGGAGAGTAAAAGTCTATAATATTATAAAGAGAGAGTTATATATAGATAAGTATAAATTAGAGTAGGAATTTATATTTAAATATCTATAAAGAGAGCTTAGAATATAAATTAAGTTAAGCTATAATACTAAATTAATTATTAATAGGTTAAATCTATTTATATTAAGAGGGATAAAGTAGTTATTTATATATAGATTAAAAGGAGTAAGCTACTAGTTACTAATTATTAACTAACTAAAATAAAGAGATAGGATAAGAATAGGTAATAGGAGGAGATAGTTATAAGAGTTAACTTTTTTTCTTATCTAATTAATCTTAACTATAAGAAAAGCTTAACCCTTTAAGTAAATAATTTAATAAGAAATAGAATAACTAGATTATATAACTAGACCTTTTCTAGCTCTTTCTAGCTTTTTCTTCTTTCTCTATAATATAATAGAAATAGTAATTCCTCTTTTATATCTATAAAGTATAACTTTAAGCCTTTTTTAATACTTATTAGTTATAGCTTTTATTAGAAACTCTAATAATTCTTATATACTAACTTAGCTAAGAAAGTATATCTTCTAGCTTCTTATAAATAAACTAGTTTCTAATAAGAGAGACTATAACTCCCCTCTATATATTAAGCTTTCTATTAACTTCTTTATAGTAAGTAGATTTGCTTTTTTAGCTCTTATTTCATATATTTACTAACTTTCTTATATAGGTTATAGTATTTCTTATATAATACTTACTTAAGCTTTTAAAGCCTTCCTAGCTATACTAGAAAATAGACTTCTATATAAAAGTCCTACTTTTAGATAACTATAAGATTATTATTTATTAGTTCTAAGAGGCTTATACTAGTTCTTATTACTAAAGTATAATAAAAAAGAGACTACTATTCTATAAGTATATCTTTATTATCTTAGCAGTTATAGGTATTTTTAGACTTTAGCTAGTAAAAATAATTAATTCTAATAGATCTAAAGTTAGCTATAGCTTCTATATTTAAGTTAATAGAAGTTATAATATAGTCTCTTATAGTAGTTATAAGTAGTATACTTACTCTCTCTATAATAAGGCTACTAGAGCTTAGATCTATAAGCTATATTTTAAGTATATAAGTATATCTAGTAATACTTATACTAACTATCTTTATTATAAATAAGATTCTAAGTGTTACTTTAACTTTAAGGGAAACTATAAGGCTTTTAGCTATAATATAAGTAATTTAGAGTAATAAAATAATAAATTTAAGGAAGTAGTTACCTAGTTCTAGATTAACTAGTAGACTATAGAGAGGTTTAGAGTAACTTATCTAGGGTTTAGAACTATAATAGAGTACTATAAGACTTAGCTAAAAGAGTATAAGTCTAGATTACTATTTATTCTTACTAGTTACTTTCTAGCTAATTTAGATATCTCTATTTCTAATAAGAGAGAGCAGGTTAAAATCCTAACTAGAGTTTAAAGGAAAAGGGTAGAGGAAAGGAAAAACTAATATAATATTCTATATATATAGCAGTCTTTATAGACCTAAAAATGCAAATTAATAAATAAAATCCTTCTTATTTAGCCTTAAAATACTTTAATATATATATTCTATATAAAATACTATAGGAGAAATCAGGAAAAACTAGGAAAAATTATATAAAGTCTTAGTAAATCAGGTAAAATTAACTAGCTATAATAATACTTTTCTAATATAGTAGAGCACCTTAAAATATAGGTAGGAGGGTTTCTTTATTTCTAGTTTTTTTAGTAATATAACTATTTATAACTAGGGAAACTTACTAACCTAACTACTTATATAAAGCTATAGTTATATAAGAGGATAAGCAAAGAGTTAATTTAAAAGTAAGAATATTATTATAAATATAAAATAGATAAATAATTACTATAGGAGTAGAAACTAAAGAAGAGCAGATAGATAATATAAAATAATATAATATTATATAGAGATATACCCCTCTTAGAATACTAAGTATAGAAGTCTAATCTAGAGTAGTAGTATAAAAAATAACTAGCTAGGTATTATAGATATAGCTAAACTATTAAAGTTAAACTATAACTTAAAGACCTTTTAAGTAATAATAAGCTAGAATCTAGCACTTAAAGAGAGAGGCTATCTAGTTAAGGTGGGAGGCTATAAAGAGAGATCTCCTAGAATAAGATATAGAATATCTAAGTAGTAACAGAGAAAAATAGAGCATACTAATTACTAGGAAGATTATAGTATGCTTCTAATAGGTTCTATATAGCAGAACTTACTATAAGTATAGTAGTAATCTTAGTAATATAATTCTTAATATAACTATAATACTTAGACTAGATACTACTATTACTAGTAAGATTAGAACTATAAGGGTATAAGAGTAAACTTAAATAGTAAGCAGGATAATATAGATATAAGTAAGCTAGTCTTAGTATTATTCCTATAGTTTATTCTAATATACTAAGCTAGGGAATTATAGTTAAGTAATTAAGGTAGAAAGTATAATAAAGCTTTCTCTAAGAGTATAAGTCTTACTTATTATAGATATAAAAAGACTTATCCCTCTATAGTAGTACTAATTCTAGTAGGTTATATAGAGTTATTCTCTATCTTAGTATACTAACTATTTCTAACTAGATTAAATAGCTAAAACTCTATATAAAGTTTCTATATTACTCTTATCTAGTTAAGGGCCTCCTTTAAAGCTTATAGATATACTACTAAGTATATAATCTACTATAGGATATTACTATTTAGATTACTTATTAATAGAAAGTTAGTATTATTAGAGCTAGTAAAAGGTTTCTCTACTTCTTCTTTATTATCTTTATTAGAGTGGGAGTAATTATAGGTAGAGTAAATCTTATTAAGTTAGTCTATAAAGTTAAGTCTATACTAGTTAATATCTTCTAGTTTCTAAAAACCTTTTAGAGCCTTAATAAACTTCTTTAAGTAGTTTCTAGTATAAGTTAACCTATAAAGGGATTTCCCTATAAGGATCTTAAGCTAATATAAAGTATTATTAGAGGCCTTTAAATAGATCTTAAAGGGGCCTTTCTAATAATAGTTAAGCTTAGTATTTAAAGACTTATCTATATACTATTTAATATTAAATACTAGAATAAGGTTACCTATTTCTAATTTCTAGCTATATAAGATATAGTATTTCTAGTAATTAAACCTATCTATAATATACTTATACTAGGCTATAATTATCTTTTATATAGTAGTATAGTTCTTATTAAGCTATTTAAAAGCTCTTATCTATATAAGAAGCTTATTCTTAGATATTATTACCTAGTTCTATACTAGCACTTTCTAGGTTAGTATAAAGGTCTCTATTAGAGTTATAGCTTTATATTTATAGAGTAAATAGAAGAGGCTATAGCTAGTTAAAGCTCTAATAGAAGTTCTATTAGTAAATAGTATAGCTTAGAAGGATAGCTAAAAGTTCTTACCTATATTCTTTATCTAAGTAGTAAGAGTATATATAATAGTCTAGTAGCTAACTTTAATAGTACTATTAGTATATAGGTTATAGATAATAGTAACTTTTTGCTTAAGCCTATACTTATAGTTAAATTTAATAACTATACTCTTATTCTTAGAGCCTCTATTAATAATAAGTATATTATAGAGCTTATAGTAATAAATAATATCCTCTTATATAAACTTAGTAATAAGATAAGAGTTAGCTTACTATATCTACTAAGTCTCTATCTATCTAGTTAGAAGGCACTAGGCTTTAACTATATCTTATTTGCTAACCTTCTATATATCTAATATTATATAAGTAAATAGTAGCTCTGAAAGTACTAAGAAATAGTAAGAGTTATCTATATATCTAGGCTTAAACTTTTAATAATCTTTATAAGTTTAGACTTATTTACTAACTTATTAGTAGAAGCTATATTAGTAATACTACTCTGCTAACTATTTAATAACTATATTATATCCCCTATACTTACTCTCTTAGTATGCTTTTATAATAAGCTTAGTTTAGGTTTATAAATTATCTATAACTTATTATAAGGTAGGCTTATATATACTAAAATATATAAATAATAACTTATCTTTTAGAAAGAATTTCCCAGTCTCCTCTTTAAACTTATAGTATAAACTAGGCTTAATTTTATCTAGCTATTTTAAGGTACTAAGATAGTAAGTAATTTAGTATAAATAGTAATTTTAGTATAAAGAGCTATCTAGTATAGTATTAGAAATATCTATAAGCCTTAGAGACTTTTATAGAATATTATTAACTTTAGTAGTAAGGATCTTAGTAGAGTAAACTCTATTTCTATTTATCTATACTTTATTAAAAAAAGAGATAGTAATTAGATCTATAAAGAAAATTTACTTATTAATCTGGTTATTAATTTCTCGTTTAGTGTCTTAGTTAAGCTTATCTAATAGTTTACTAGGTTTATAAGATAATCTATTAGCTATAGTATTCTAGCTTCTAGGTAGGTGCTTAACTTTAAAGTTAAATATATAAATCTATAAGATCTATTAAATAATAAGAGCTTTAGGTAGGTTAGAGGTAATACTATTATACTAAGTAATAAGGGTTTTAGTATCTGTTTCTAGTATAGAGTAGTAACTATAGAGATAAAAGTAAACTTATTTAAAAGCTTTAGGTATATCTCTTAACTTCTTCTTTCTAGTATTATAGTTTAGCTCTATGCTAGTCTATAAGCTACTCTTATATCTAGAAACTATATACTTACTATTAATATATTACTTAAAAATAGTACTCTAACTAAAGCTACTAGTATTAACTATAAGGTAGATTTTACTTATATTAGTACTATAGTTAAGCTTAATAAGAATAGGAGCAGAGGTAAGTTAGTTTTTAAGAGTGTTTATAGCTAATTATTAAGGCTAGTTCTATTTAAATAGAGTATCCTTTTTTAAGAGTACTATAAGTAGCCTAGCTATAGCTAAAAATCCCTAAACCTAAATATAATAGAATATTATAATACTAAAAAAGAATCTAAGATTAGTGAGGTTATTATAGACCCCCTATTCTCTAATCTTAATAATCTTTAATTTCTCTAGCCTTTAGCTATTAATACTATAAATATATTCTATAATTATTAATATATTCTATAATAGTAATAGATTACTAGGCTTACTATAATTTCTTAGTAGTAATAGTATAGCTAGCTAACTTAATATTAATAAAAACCTTATTAATATTCTAAATATACTCTAGGATATATCTATATAGTCTAGAGTAATTAGAGACTTCTTTATTATTATACTTTAAAGTAGAGCTCTTAATAGCTATATTATTAAGAAAAGCTTTATAGCAGGTTAGAATTAGATTATATAGGATTTATATTATAACTTTTATAAACTAAGCTATAAAATTAGTAGCTTCTTAAAGCAGAATATATATTTAAAGGAGGCTAATTAGTATTATAAAGGTTATAATATTATAGCTATATAGATCTAGTAAGACTTAGTTATACCTAGAAAAGAAATCTAATAGTAAGAGAAGCTAGTATATTATAAAGTCTTTTAAGAACTTATTACTAAATAGGGGTAAAGCTATATTATATAGAGTAATAGTATTAACCTTAGTTATAAAGTTAATAAGATATATCTTCCTATTCTTCTTTCTAACTAGAAAGAAGGAGTTCTAGTAAGCTATATAGCTTTACTTAAAGATATCCTTCTTTAGCCTATCTTTTAGGATTATTATTATATTACTCTCTAAGATCTTTAAGATTAGTATACTTCTTACTTACTAAGCTTTATAAGAAATAACTCTAATTACTTATAGAGAAGCTATAAATAGATAAATAGATCTATAATACTTAAAACTCTATATAAGAGCCTTTTTTCTATTACTTAGAACTTTAGAGAGAAGCTTCTTTTCTTTTAGATTAAGGTAATCTATTATTACTAGGATCTTATTAAGCTATTTTACTATAAGTTACTTTCTTTTAGAAATAGTTTAAAACTTTAGTTAGATAAGGTTTATAAAAGTGCTTTCTAATACTAGTCTAAGATTCTCTTTTACTTTTATCTAGGCTTTAAATTTCCACTCTAGATCTCCTTTAAGTACTAAGCTATTAAAAGATAAGTTATTAACTAGCTAGACTTTCTTATCTTTTATCTTATATATTATATTAACCTCTCTATATATAAAGAATAGAGTATTATTATAGTAAGACAGGGCAGTATAGATAGCCTAGTTTAGAGGGTGCCCAGACAGGTATATTAGTTAGTATGGTATAGCAGAACTTTTGCCTTATTAAGGCAGAGAGGAGGATAGAGGAGCATTATTAGTTAGTATTACTATAGTTTTTATCTTATTATTAAGAAGCTTTTTATTACTTTTACTTAACAGTTTATATCTATAATAAGGTTATTATACTTAGAGAGATCCTTTTCTTTATTTTAAGGCTTCTAGATATAAAGCTATAATATTATAATATTTCTATATAAGTATATAGAAGTATATAGTTTTATTATTTTTATCTTAAAGTTCTTAGCCTGTTTTAATAGTGCCTAGAGGCAGATTTTTCTCTTTTAAGACTTTCTCTATAGTGCTTAAAAGGGATATACTTCTATACTATATAAATAAGCTTATATTTAATATAGAACTATAATATATTATTCTAACTACTTAATAGAATATTAACTTTATAAACTTAATAGTAATAATAATAGACTTTATAAAATAATATTTAGATATCTCTTTGCAGATCTAATCTAAGAAAATACTAGGTATAATAGCTATATAGTTAGAGTTTTTAGATAGGAATACTTAAAACCCTAAAAATCTAGCTATAATAGCTTTAAACTTTACTAGATTAAAAAGTTTTCTCTTTTCTCCTTAATTCTTATAAAAGTAAAGCTAGTATCTGCTTTCTATAACCTAGAACCTAATAATTAGTAATAAAGTGATAAATTAATAATACTAGTTAGGCTAATAAGCTTAATTAAGGAGATTTAAGCCCTATCTTAGTTATTATATAGTTAATATTTATAGAATTAAGGAAATTATAATATTATATTACTTATAAGAAAGAATAGAAATAAGTCTATAACCTTATAGATAGAATAGAAGCTATAACTACTCCTAGCTATATTAAAAAGAAGAGCTTATATACTTATAGGAGAAATAGAGGCTATAACTACTTCTAGTTTATAATTTATAACTACTATCTAGAAAGAGAAAGAGGTTAAAGCTCTCTTTCTCTCTATTTACTTAATTATTATAGATTAAATTACTATATAACTTTTCTCTTTTATTATTAGATAATTTAAATATTAATAAACTTTAGTATTAATACTAATATTATATTATAATAAATTATATTAACTACTTTTTATATTATATCTAAGTAATACTCTAAGAAATCTAAGAGAGCTCTTAAAGTTAGTATATCTGCTTTAAACTCTTCTAGCTCTAAGAACTATATTCTAGGTATAGAACCCTTTAAGAGAGCTATATTTAAGAGTATTTAGAAATAAGCTCTTTATTCTACTACTATAAATAGTAATAGATCTAAGAAGTCTTTACCTTTATAGTTTTAAAGTGCTAAGATTAGTTACTAGGTTTATATTAGTAAGAATATCTATAATAAGTATAAGAACTATAAAGATATAGCTTCTCTTAAACTATAAAGAGTAGGCCTAAACTAATAGCTAGATAAAATTATATCTATAAAAGCTATAGCTATACCCTTTATAAGAAACTTAGTCTTTTTACTTACTATTAGTATTATAGAAGTAATTAAGAGACTAGCTAAAACTATATAGAAATAGTATATTACTATTCTAATTATTCTTTATAGTTTAGAAGCTTCTAAGTTTACTAGTAATAATATTTCTAACTTCTTTAAAAATTATCTATCTTATACTAAGCTTTATAAATAGAATAAGAAAAAGATAATTACTCTAGTTAGCTAGTACTATATTAAGGCCTATTAGTAAACCTTTAAAAGTATTTCTATTTAATATAATAATTAGCTCTCTTTTAAGGATAATCTCTATAAGATATATAGTATTATAAACCTAAATACTTATCTAGACTTTAATAAGAAGCTTTAAAGCCTTATTTCTAGCCTAGAGATTAGTAATTTTAGATATATCTCTAAATTTCTTACTAAGATTAGTAACCTTTAAAATAGAGTAGCTAAGAAGAGACTATTTATACTATCTAATATAGAGATTAACTATATTATCTTTTACTACTTTTCTAAATAAACTATAAGATATATTTTAAAGATCTTCTATAAGAACTATTAAAATCTCCTTTTAGTTTCTTAGATCTAGATAGAGATTATAATTACTAGATAGGTTTAGTTTTAATAGGTATATATATAACTATAAGATATTAGAGAGAATATCCTAGCTAGTATACTAATTACTATATTTAAATATAAGTAATTAAGAGTATTATCTATAAAGGCTAAGCTAAAAGATAAGATAACTAGTACTTCTAACTAGAAGGTTTAAGTGGATAATCTTACTACCTATCTTAAAAATATAGAGATTAAGTAGATTAAAACTAGATACTACTCTAATACTTCTTAATATAATTATACTATTAATAAAGTTAGTATATATACTACTAATATATCTAATACCTAGCCTATATAAAAGCTCTTATAGTATAACTATTATAGTAGTAACTCTTATAACTATAGCTCTATATATAGTAGATATAGCTATATGCTCTTTAATCTAAGAAGAGGTAGTTACTTAAACTCTATAAGCTTTAAATCTTACTACTAGCTAAGATCTCTAAGATTTATAGAAACTATTAACTCTAATACCTGCTATATCTATAGTGAGAAAGGATATTTTACTAGAGATTATAAAGCTACTAGAACCTTCTCTAATATAAAGCTATACTTATTTTATAGAAGCTATTAATAGATTAGCACCCTATAAGGTTCTCTCTATATCTAGGTTTTTAATAAAGAAATTAATAAAGGCTGCTAATAGAGCTAGTATAACCTAATAATTATTTCTTTTCTAATCCTTATAGCTAGTATAGATAAAACTAAATAGCTAGAAGCTAGTATTTTTACTCTTTATAGATACTTTCTAAGTCTTTATAGAGTTAAGTTCTAGTTTAAGAGCTATAAGTAGTCTAATAAATATATCTAGTATACTATATAGGAAACTCTAAGACTCCTAATTTCTACTTTAGCTATAAAAACCCCTTCTATTAATATAATAATCTTAGATACTACTTATAATATTTTTAATATCTATATACTAGCTTCTAGTACTCTAGCTATTATTCTCTTTATAGATATAGATATTAATACTATAACTAGATTATAAACTTAGAATTACTATATAATATCTTATTCTGCTACTAGATCTAAAAAGAGAGTTTATATTATAGACCTAAATATAACTTATTTTTCTACTCTATTTCTAAAACCTTATATTAAGAAAGTTATAGATAAGAATAAGAATATTCTAGTTAATAATAGCCTCTTAGAAGCTATTAAGACCTCTTAACTTAAATCTTTTATTATAATATTAGAGGGCTAAATTCTTACTAAAGATCTATAAACTAAGTAAGTAAATAAAAAGGTTACTATTTCTAAATCCTTTCTTTACTAGATTTAATATAACTATAATAATATAGTTTATATATATATAAAGCTAGTTATCTAAAACTACCTTTAGTAGAATAGTAATTAATAGCTAGATATATTTATACTTATAGAGAGAGACCTACTTAGCTATATTATAAACGCCTCTAGATTAAGCAGCTAGCTTATATAAGAAATTAGATATTAGAATAATATATAAGTAGACCTAACTTTTATATTCTAGTATAAAGTACTCTTATAGGTAGAGGTTAGTACTATTAAGGCTTATATTTAGATCTAAGTTTATAAAGAGGAGGCTATAGCAGTTTAGATACTTTATAAAGCTACTATACTAAACTAAGAGCAGGGTTTAAATATAATTCTCTTTTACTTAGTATTCTACTTAACCCCTTTCCCTTCTACTAGTATCTTTTCTCTCTTTATAGATATAATTTATAGTTTCTAAGCCTTTATAAGTAGCCTAATACTTTCTATCTTTAGTTAACTACCTCTCTATAATATAGTAGGTATTAATATAATAGATATTATTCTATCTAGCACTTAATCTAAGAAGAACCTTAATATACTAGTTACTTTTCTTAATAATTTAATAGAGTATTTATATTATACTATAGTTACCTACTAGCACTAAGTTTTTACTATATAAGACTTTATTATATTATACTTCTAGATTACTATAAGAATTAGCTAGTTTATATACTTAAAGTAGTATAGGATTATTAATACTAATACTATTATTAATATTATCTCTAAGAAATATATTAGCTATAATAGAATATAGAAGAGTATTATCCCTATATATCTTAGAGTTTAAAGCTTTATAGATATTTAAGTTATAGTAACTTTTAAAGGTATTATAGTTAAAGATATCTATATTAATAGCTATTATATATCTAATATACTCTTCTTTATTAATCTATATAGTAAGATATCTAAAAATATAATTCTTAGAGCTCTATTTATTATATATACTAAGATAATACTAGAATACTTACTAACTTAGATAATTAGTATCTTTTAAGCTAGTAATTAGAAGATCTATACTCCTTTAATATTTTATACTTTAGATTTTATTAGTTACTTTACTACTATTCTCTCTAACTTTACTAGCTTCTCTTATACTTAGTAAGCCTATTTAATTTCTATAAAAGAGGGAAAATAGAAGCTACTACTACTAATTCTAATATAGTAGCTAGCTTAGTAATTATAGAAATTAAGAAATAACTAAGTAAGAGTCTATAACTATAGCCTTATAACTAGGAAAGCTAGCCTAGCCTATATATATTAGAGGAGATAATACTAATAGTAGAAGCTAATTTACTAAAAGGCTTTAACTTTCTAGTCTAAGAGGAATTAGAGAAGAATAAGGAGGTTTTAGTAATATTTAATAAAGATAGTAATATCTTCTATATAGTACTTAAAGTCTCCCTTAAATAAACTATTATACTAAAAATAGAAGTAATTATCTAAGCTATTTTAGAATTATAAAGATATACTTCTAGATACTAATTCTATAAAGATAAGTAGTACCTTAACTATTATAAACCCTTTTTAAAAAAGTTCTATAAATATTACTATTAGAAGAAGAGAAAAGAAGCTAACTATATAAACTCTAACTATATATCTAGCTATAAGATAAAAGAGGTTTTAGTACTTCTAATTAATATTCTAAGTAAATCTCTCTTTTTCTAGAAATAAGATAGAGATAGAGACTAGCTAATCTATTAGTAAAAAAAAGAGCTAATTTCTACTAAGTTATATAATACTACTAAGCTTATATTATTTAGAATAGCTAAGTATCTCCTTATATATAGTAGAGTTACTCTTTTTAGAGACTAGAAAACTACTATTAATATCCTTAATATAAGAGAATCTAAGTATATTAAAGCTCTTAGCTATATAGTTAAGGGGTTTAACTCTATTATCTAGAAGTATTATAAGGAGTAAGTATTATATAAGACTAATCTATTAAAGTTTATAACTAATAAAAAGCTTTAGTAACTTCTTCTTTTTACTAAAATATATCTCTTACTCTTTATAAATCTATTTAACTTAGAATAGAAAATTAGATTTAATATAGCTAATATCTAGATATACTATTAGTTCTATTAGAGAGAGAACCTCCTAGAAAAAGTCCTAATAAGAATCTAGAATAAACTAAGAACTAGTTATATCTATAATAATACTCTATCTTTTATATATAGAAAGATTAATATAATATATAAGATAAAAGATAAGAAAGTCTAGCTAGTTAATAACTTACTTTCTAATAGCTTAGTACTTAAAAGAAACCTAGAGTAGAAGTTAAAAGCCTAGATAAAAGTAAAAGAGAATCTTAAACTAGTATTAGAAAATATCTTTATAGATCTTATCTAACTAAAGTTTTTAACTATTTCTAAGAGAGAGTAACTTATAGTAAAATAGCTTAATAAGATCCTAGTAATAGTAAACTACTTTAACCTAAAAGAGAAGAAGCTTCTCTTTAAAGTTCTAAGTAATAGAGAAAAGGCTCTTATATAGAGTTTTAAGTATTATAGATCTATTTATCTATTTATAACTCTTCTATAAGTAATTAGAGTTATTTCTTATAAGGCTTAGTAAGTAAGAAGTATACTAATTTTAAAGGCTTTAAAGAGTAATATAATAATAATCTTAAAGAATAGGCTAAAAAAAAGTATCCTTAAATAAAGCTATATAGCTTACTAAAATCTCTTCTTTTTAGTTAAAAAGAAGGATAGAAAGATATATCTTATTAACTCTATAACTAAGGTTAATACTATTATTCTATATAATATAGCTTTACTCCTATTTAGTAATAAGTTCTTAGAAGACTTTATAATATACTAGCTTCTCTTATTATTAGATTTCTTTTCTAGATATAACTAAGTTTTACTAAATCTATATAGCTATAATATTATAATCTTTATAATACTAATTAGCCTCTTTTAGATATATATTTTGCTTTAAGGAGCTACTAATTCTATAGCCTAGTTTATAAGAGTTATAATATAAATCCTATATAACCTAATTCTAATCTACTATAAGGCTTTTCTTAATAATATAGCTATTAAGAGCTCTATCTTAAAATATAATAATAAAGAAGTTTCTAGTTACTCTAAACTATATAAATATATTCTAAAGTATATCTAGAATATTAATAAGGTTCTTATTAATATTAAGTTAGCTAGCTATACTATTACTATTAAGAAATTATAGTAAGCTTAGTAATCTATTACTATTATAGGGTATATTTATAGCACTAATAGCTAAAAGCTAGAGAAATTAAAGATTATTAAGATTAGAAAATAGGAGGTCTATAATAATCTTACTAATCTTAGATCCTTTCTTAGTATTATAATATTCTATTATATTTAGGTTTAGGGATTTTTAGCTATAGCTAGGCTACTTATAGTACTTTTAAAGAAAAATACTCTATTTAAATAGAACTAGCCTTAATAGTTAGCTATAAATACTTTTAAGGACTAACTTATCTCTGCTTCTATTCTTATTAGACTTAACTATAATACTAATATAGGTAAAATCTACCTTATAGTTAATACTAGCAGCCTTAGTTAGAGTACTATTTTTAGATAATATATTAATAGTAAGTATATAGTTTCTAGATATAAGAGTAGCTTATAGGCTAGTATAAAGCTAAACTATAATACTAAAAAGAAGAAGTTAAGAGATATATTTAAAGCTTTTAAATAAGTTTACTTTTATCTCTATAGTTACTACTTTATACTAGAAATAAATACTAAGATCCTTATTACTTAACTTAATAGTGCTACTTCTAACCTACCTAGAGCTCTTATTATCTAATAGATCTTATAGATTTATATATTTAACTTTAAAGTTAAGTATCTATCTAGAAGCTAGAATATTATAGCTAATAGATTATCTTATAAACCTAGCAGACTATTAGATAAGCTTAACTAAAATACTAAAAGAGAAATTAATAACTAGATTAATAAGTAAATCTTCTTTATAGATCTAATTACTATCTCTTTCTTTAATAAAGTATAGATAGATAGAGATAAAGTCTACCCTACTAAGATCCTTATTATTAAAGTTAATAATATTTTATAAGAGTTTCTAAGACTTATAGATATTTCTAATACTATACTAGATAGCTCTTTATACTAGAATTACTATTTATACTAAATTACCTACTATCTTAGTACCTTAAAATAGCTAGATAGAATTAAGTCTAGTCTATACTATAAGTTTAAAGAGGAGGCTAGGAAATTCTTTTTAAAGGATAAGTTATTATTTATACGTTCTAGTATATATAAGCCTACCCTATAATAAGTTATAGATAATTTATAAACCTAAACTAAGCTTATTATAAAAGCATATTAAGAGAGTAGGTATAGAAAATATAATATAGTTATTAAATAGTTAGTAAAATAGTATTACTAATATAGCTTTTACTAATAAGTTAGTAAATAAGTTTAAACTTATAAAAATTATTAGAAGTATAAGCCTAAATATATAAATAACCCTTACTATTTCTTAGTGCTCTCAGGGCTACTATTTACTTATATAGTATTAGATATATAAAAGGTTAGTAAATAGGATATAGTTAAAGCCTAGTACCTCCTAACTAGATAGGTAGAGGCTTAGTAGATATAGTAAGCTAACTCTTACCTTATTACTAAGTTTATATAGGAGAATATTATTTATTACTATAAGCTTTATAATATACTTATTATTAATAGAGGCTCTAAGAATAAGAGTATAGTTATTAAATTTAACTATAAGTATAGGCTTAAGTAAAAAGTTACTACTACCTATAACCTATATACTAATAGTACTATTAAAGTTAGCTACTAGACTATTATATATACTCTTACTACTTAGATAAAAAATATAAATAAGAACTTCTAGCTATCCTTTTAAGCTATGCTATTTGCTAATAGAACTTCTATTAGAGCCTTAACTAGCTATAGCCTCTTCTATCTACTCTATAGGTATAAAGCTATAACTCTAATAGAAACCTTTATACTAACTTAGAAAGTGCTAGTATAGAACTAGGTAATAATATTTAAGAATAAGCTTCTTATATAGATAACAGCTTTTAAATAGCTTAATAAGAACTATACTACTATATAAAAGATAATTATAGTCTAGTATAAGTATATTATAGATAGGTTTAATTACTAGAAATACTATATCTTATATAGCTAGAAATTAGAAATAGGTAACCTTATTTTAGTATTTAATATTAAATAGTATATAGATAAGTTTTTAAATACTAAGCTTAACTACTATTAGAAAAGCCTCTTTAAGATCTATTTAAAGGCTTCTAATAATACTTTATATTAGCTTAAAACCCTTATAGGGGAACCCCTTTATAGGTTAACTTATACTAGAAACTGCTTAAAGAAGTTTATTAAGGCTCTAAAAGGTTTTTAGAAACTAGAAAATATTAACTAGTATAGACTTAACCTTATAGACTAACTTAATAAGATTTACCCTACTTATAGTTACTTCTACTCTAATAAAGATAATAAAGAAGAAGTAGAGAAACCTTTTACTAGCTCTAATAATACTAACTCTCTATTAATAAGTAATCTAAATAGTAATATTTTATAGCAGATTATATACTTAGTAGTATATCTATAAGCTCTAAAAGAGGCTTTTAACTAGATAAGAGTAATATAGAAACTTTATATAGAGCTTTAGCTATTTAATCTAATTAGAAACAGTTAGTATACTAAGATAGGGGATAACTCTATATAACCTGCTAGGATTAGCACTACTATAGAGAGATAGGTCTTTTTATATCTATAATAGATAAGACTTATACTCTTAGAGGGAGCCTTATTATACTTTTTATCTTAGTTACTTAACTATAATTTTCTAGCTTAGTATATTATAATAAATTATAGAGATAATACTAAGACTAGTCTACTTATATCTATATTATTCTACTTACTATTTAAGTCTACCTTTATACTCTTATAGTTCTAATCTTACTAGTAATAGTAGTATTAAGTCTAAGTACTATAGTTATATTAGGGATTATACTACTAAGGTTACTACTATACTTATAGTAAATCCTGCTATATAGAGCCTATTAGAAGTATACTATAACCTTTTTAGTAATTAGTATATTCTATTTCTCTCTGTTACTACTTAGATATTCTATATCTTATTTTAGAAGATCTCTCTTTATAGCCTCCTACCTTAGCTAGATAGCCTTCTACTTTAAGTACTAGGTTCTAGCTTACTATTACTTAAAGAGTTTTTAAGTTATAGTTTAACTTTAATAGTTTAGTTATATTTATAATACCTAGCTAGTTATTTTTATATTACTTCTAGATTAGACTTCTATACTTAGTATTTTAAGGGAAGTATATTTCTATATAATATTATATTATTTTATATTATCTATCTGCTCTTTTTTAGTTTCTGCTTCTATAGTAATTATTTATCTATTTTATATTTATAATAATATTATTGCTTTTAAATAAACTCTTTGCTTATTCTCTTATATAACTATAGCCTTATATAGGTAGTTAGGTTAGTAAGTTTTCCTAGCTATAAATAGTTATATTACTAAAAAAACTAGAAATAAAGAAACCCTCCTACCTATATTTTAAGGTGCTCTACTATATTAGAAAAGTATTATTATAACTAGTTAATTTTACCTGATTTACTAAGACTTTATATAATTTTTCCTGATTTTTCCTGATTTCTTCTATATTATTTTACTTAAAATATATATATTAAAGTATTTTAAGGTTAAATAAGGAGGACTTTATTTATTAATTTGCATTTTTAGGTCTATAAAGATTACTAAGTATATAGAATATTATATTAGTTCTTTCTTTTTCCTACCCTTCTCTTTTAAACCCTAGTTAGGATTTTAACCTACTCCCTCTTATTAGAAATAGAGATATCTAAATTAGCTAGAAAATAACTAGTAAAGATAAATAGTAACCTAGACTTATACTTTTTTAGCTAAGTCTTCTAATATTCTATTATAGTTTTAAACTTTAGATAAGTTATTCTAGACCTCTCTATAGTTTACTAGTTAATCTAAAACTAGATAACTACTTTCTTAAACTTACTACTCTATTACTCTAAATTACCTATATTATAGCTAAAAGCTTTATAGTTTCTCTTAGAGTTAAAGAAATACTTAGAATCTTATTTATAGTAAAAACAGTTAGTATAAGTGTTATTAGGTATACTTATATACTTAAAATATAGCTTATAGATCTAAGCTCTAGTAGCTTTATTATAGAGAGAATAAGTATACTACTTATAACTACTATAAGAAACTATATTATAACCTCTATTAACTTAAATATAGAAGCTATAGCTAACTTTAGATCTATTAGAATTAATTATTTTTACTAGCTAAAGTCTAAAAATACCTATAACTGCTAAGATAATAAAGATATACTTATAGAATAGTAGTCTCTTTTCTATTATATTTTAGTAATAAGAACTAGTATAAGCCTCTTAGAACTAATAAATAATAATCTTATAGTTATCTAAAAGTAGGACTTTTATATAGAAGTCTATTTTCTAGTATAGCTAGAAAGGCTTTAAAAGCTTAAGTAAGTATTATATAAGAAATACTATAACCTATATAAGAAAGTTAGTAAATATATAAAATAAGAGCTAAAAGAGTAAGTCTACTTACTATAAAGAAGTTAATAGAGAGCTTAATATATAGAGGGAAGTTATAGTCTCTCTTATTAGAAACTAGTTTATTTATAAGAAGCTAGAAGATATACTTTCTTAGCTAAGTTAGTATATAAGAATTATTAAAGTTTCTAATAGAAGCTATAACTAATAAGTATTAAAGAAAGCTTAAGGTTATACTTTATAGATATAAAAGAGAGATTACTATTTCTATTATATTATAGAGAAAGAAGAAAAAAAAGCTAAAGAGAGCTAGAAGAGGTCTAGTTATATAACCTAGTTACTCTGCCTCCTACTAAATTATTTACTTAAAGGGTTAAGCTTTCTTTATAGTTAAGATTAATTAGATAAGAAAAGGAGTTAACTCTTATAACTATCTTCTCTTATTACCTATTTTTATCTTATCTCTTTATTCTAGTTAGTTAATAATTAGTAACTAGTAGCTTACCCCTTTAACCTATATATAAATAAATATTTTATTTCTCTTAATATAAATAGATATAACTTATTAATAATTAATTTAGTATTATAGCTTAACTTAATTTATATTTTAAGCTCTCTTTATAAATATTTAAATATAAATTCCTACTCTAACTTATACTTATCTATATATAACTCTCTCTTTATAATATTATAGACCTTTACTCTCTTATACTACTTATATAACTTTTTCCCCTTACTAAAAGCCTTAATTAAATCTATAATTATCTCTATTTACTCTATTCTTAATAATATTTTTATCTAAGAGTTTTTCTACTAAGATTACTAATATCTAGATTAAAGAGGTATTTCTTATTACTATTTTAGAAAAGTTTTCTTAAAAGTAAGATAAATAGAATAGTAAGCTTTTAGAAACTATAATTATATCTACTAACTCTACTTTCTTTAAAAAAACCTTAAATACTCTAGTTATAAGGATTAATAAGTAGTACTTAGCTAAGTAGATACTTTCTTTTTACTTTTAATTCTCTTTTAAGCTAAATAAAGACCTTAAATATAAAAAGCTCTAGTAACTTTACTCTAATATCCCTATAGCTTAACTCTATATTTATTTCTAATAGCTTTAATCTGCTAGATCTTAATAACTAGGCTAGATTAAAGGGAATAAAGAAGAGCTAGCTATTATAGTTAACTTATTTAATCTATAAGAAACTATTTAAACTAAAACTTCCCTTTTAGCTTCTAATATAAAGACTAGTTTTTAACTTCTTACTTATAATCTTTCTAATAGAATTAGCCTTATTAAATAATATTATACTTTTACTAATACTAGAATTAAAGATAGTAGAGCTACTATATAGAAAAGCTAGCTTACTATACTTATTCTCTAATTACTAGCTAAGAAGAATACTAATAGAGAAATAGTTTTTTACTCTATTTTACTTATTAACTAACTTTTAGGCTTTTTCTACTTCTATAATAACTTCTAATATAATAGAAAAGTAGAATTATATCTTAAAATACTAATTAGGTTTATAATAGCTATTTATAAGCCTCTTAATAATATAATATCTATCTTTAAGTACTTAGTTAAAGTTATCTATATATTCTAACTTTAAGAAGAGTAGCTATAGATATTAGATATATTTTACTTTAAGTAGCTTTACTACTATATATAACTAGGATTAGCTAAATACTAAACTAGTTTTTCCTTTAAAGGGATCTTTAATATATAGATAAATTAAATTACTTCTAAGTTCTATAATAGAGATCTAGAAGCAGATAGTATAATCTTTCTAATTCTATTAAAGACTACTAATAGAGCTAAGTATATTAAAAAGATTATCTCTCTACTATATAATAAGAAGATTTAGAAGATAATTTATACTTAGAACTTTATAATCTCTAACTCTATATCTATAAATAGATTAACTTTAATATAGCTTTATCTTAGATACTTTAAAACGCTTAACCTTAACCTTAAAGTATCTATATTTAATATTTAAGTTATAGAAGCTTTTATATCTATTAATATATCTATTAAGCCTCTTATAGATCTAAATCTAAGTCTATCTAAAAACTATAATCCTAAAGTAAGAGATATTATTAATAATTATCTTATAGTTAATACTATATAAAACTATATCTACTAGAATAGAATTATTACTACTATATACTAAGAAAATAGATAGATAGAAGAGAGAGCCTTTAACCTTTATAATAATAAGCCTTCCCTTTATCTAGGTTATAGCTCTTACTATACTAATAACTCTAGATAACTAATCTATATTAATAACTCTTATAGTAGCTTAAAACTTCTAGTTATAGGTCTAGCTAGTAATTTAAAACTATTAAAGAATAAAATAGAGAAAAAGAGAGTATCTAACTAGTATATTAAATTAAGTTAGAATATTATACTATTTTTATAGATCTAATTCTACTATAGGTTTAATATAACTAGAAGATAGACTAAGTAGCTTCTATTAGTTACTTAATACTATTTTACTTATTTCTATAATATTTAAGAAGAACTAGTAATAGGAACCTATTTTAAAGTAGAAGAGATATATTACCTTACTAAGTTTAATATATATAGGTTAGGTAAATATATATAGATCCTAGAAAGATAAGTTATCTAGTAGATAAGAGTAATACTCTCTCTTAGTAAGTACTAGGTTTTAATATTATTAATTATAGATATCTATTATAACCTATTTAATTAGTTAGATATTACTATCTTTTATATTTAGTATAGTAGTAACTACTAAGTAATAATAGTAATAAACTAAAAAAGAGAAACTACTTACTATACTAATCTAATTTAGAGTAGAGATTTTAATAAACTATTTATAGAGGCTATAGAGAACCTTTTCTAGTACTATAAGCTTCTTAAAGCCTCTATTAATATCTATACCCTCCTTTAAAAGAATACTATAATTAGATCCTAGCTCTAATAATAGGATTTATAGATATATAGCCTTAGAGTAGTAGATTAGGTTAGAGCTTATATCTATAAGAGTATTATTAATAGTATAGTATTAGTAGTAGCTATAAAAGGGGTAGTAAGAAGAAATTAATTTTAAATTATTACTTAGTATATCTTAAAGATTACTGCTAAGTTTATAAAATACCCTATACTCTATAATAATAGGCCTTTATAGATATTCTAGATAAATCTCCTTATAGTAGAGTTATATAGTAATACTAGTAAGATATAGCTTTTAGTATCTAGAATACCCTCCTTCTTATCTTCTCTTAAAGTATTAAGGCTTTTTATAAGGATTTTTACCTTATACTATATAGAAGACTAGGTTAGTAAGTCTAATAGTAGGGAACCTACCCCTTATTACCCTAGCAGAACTAGCTTTTATACTATTATAAACCTAGACTTACTAGCTTTTAGTTTTTATAGTACTCTACTACCTTTTAATAATAATAACTCTAGCCTTATAGATCTAGGTTTAACTCTATCTAACTCTTTTATTTTACTAGCTAGACTATCTAATACTAGATAAGATATAACCCCTTTATATCTCTCTGCTCTAGTACTATACTAAACTATTATTACTAGAAAATATCCCCTATATTTAGCTTTATCTAATATTCTTAAGCTTACTTATAATAGCTATAAGAACTATATTATAGAGTAAGTTAACTGCTAGTAATAGATTAAAAATAATATCTCTAAGAGTAACTATAGCTACTACTTTTTATAGCTATCTAATTAGTATAACTAGAGATAATATAAGTAAGGTTTAGATTAGAATAAGACTTATAAACCTATAGAAGATAGGCCTAGATAAAGAAGACTAGGATAATATAACTATAAAAAGAAGTAATTAGATCTATAATAATCTAGGAGGAGTAATTAAATAGTATAGAGATTACTTTTTCCTTTATAAATAGTAGTTTTTATTTATATAATTTTTCTTTAATATATAATCTTTCTTATAAGATATTAAGATAAGATTATAGGAGATAATTAAAATAGAGTAGTATAGATAGCCTAGTTTAGAGGGTGCCTAGATAGATATATTAGTTAGTATAGTATAGCAGGACTTTTACCTTATTAAGGGCAGGGAGAAAGATAGAGAAGTATTAGTAATTAGTATCACCACTATAGTTTATCTTATTATTTAGAAGCTTTTATTACTTTTACTTAATAGTTTATATCTATAATAAGGTTATTATACTCAGAGAGATCCTTTTCTTTATTCTGGGGCCTCTAGATATAAAGCTATAATATTATAATATTCCTGTATAAGTGTGTGGTTTTGTTATTTTTGTTTTAAGGTTCTCAGCCTGTTTTAATATTTATATAAGAAAGCTTAAGATAATAATTTCAGCTTAGGTTAAAAAGCACTCTCTTTATGCCTAGTTTACTTTTACTAAGGCTAATTAGAAAGCTCTTAATATTCTACTTAATATTACTAGCCCCTTTTTGCTTTTTACTAACCTCTTTAGCTAGTTAAATAACCTTATTTCTAGCTATATCTTTACTTTATTATAAGTTATAATAGTCTACTTAGATCTTTATACTGCTATACTAAAGGAAAAAGTATTATATAAAGATTATATCTGGGTAATAGTTTTTCAGATAGCTACTAAGAATAGATAAGATAAGCTATATAAGTATATTAAGAAGCTTATTAATAAGGAGTCTTTTAAGGTATATAGTATTACTATATTACTTACCTCTAAACCTAGAACCTTAATTATAAGTATATATAATATATAATTCCACTTTATAAACTTTTTTAAGGATTTACTCTCTTCTACTATACTCTAGACTTAAGTATAATAAGACTTTATTAAGGTTTATACTAAGCAATACTATAAAGATATAGAGTACTATAATATTAATAACTAAGCTATAACTTAGAGATTATAGTATATACTATATAGTCTACTATTATATAGTTTAAAGAAAAAGATATTTATAGTAATCTAATATAGTAATTAATTATACTAACTAATTATAGGAGAAGCTATTAATATCTTAAGAAGCTTAAAATATTTATAATAACTTTTTTAATACTAGTATATAATATTAATAATATATTAGTTTTATAGCTAATATAACTAGTTATATATTTTATAGAAACTATATAGTAATTTTAGATTTGCTTAGAAAATAGTAATCTAAGATTCTATAATATTTATTAAATAGCTTAAAACTTCTTATCTATTTAACTAATATCTATTCCTCTTAAATACTTATTTAGCTTTACTTACTATATCTACTATTACTCTTACTTTAACCTCTTAGCTAATACTATCTTTAATACTCTTACTATTAAGATTAATTAATATAATAAGGCTTAGCTCTCTTAGATAATACTTAAAGAGATCTTTAATAATATTAATATTACTAATACCTTTAAGGAGTAGCAGCATATTATTAGAGAGGCTTTTAATTACTCTTCTCTTTTAGAGAAGGATAATATTAAGAAGTATTTTATAATCTTTAATAATATATTAAACCTCTCTATTATTATTAAGGAAGATAGTAATAATATAGCTAGTATTTAAGCTATTTCTAAAGATAAGGATATTATAGAAAGCTCTAGAAATAAGCTATTACTTCCTTTATCTAGCACTTAGTAGCTAAGATTTTTAAGCTAATTATTCTAACTAAGCTACTTACCTATACCTCCTATATTCTAATAAATACCTCACTTATCTATAAGCTACTCTTCTAAGTTAATATAATAGAAGTAGAGAAAAACTACTATACTAATAGTTATAAGCTCTTTATCTAATAGTAAATAAATATCTATTATTTCTGCTTCTATCTTAAGTAAAGTTAAATTTCTTAAGTTAATACCTTATAATACTATAAGTATTTTAATATAGTTATAGTAATTATTTATAGTAATCTCACTTATAAGCTTAAATCTTTATATTTACTAAAACCTATTTATTATATATATTTTTTTATAGGTAGTACTATATAGTATTAATCTATAGGTAGTACTATTTATAGGCTTAACTATCTATAGGTAGTTAAAGTGGGTACTATCTATAGGTAGTTTGGGTAGGCCTAAACTACTTATAGGTAGTTTTGGGTACTACCTATATAGGTGCCCGTGGGTAGTTAGCAAGCCTACTTTTACTTGTTGCCTGTGTGCCTATACCTTTTTTTTACAATTCTGTATGGATTTTTGCTATTATTCCCCGTCTAACGATATCTTTCGCTTCTGTTTCCTCTGCATAATAATGGCTGCCTTGTCTGTAAAGGCAAGTGTTGACGACGAATCGAGTTTGCTGTTATTTGCACACGCTCAAGACTATAAAATAATGCGGACCTTTCATTCGTGCTCATGGGTCAAGGTGATGTTTGTCTTTCCCGTACCAATTCAAAACAACCTGAAGACGTTTTCATAGCAGCATTTAAATTGCTGATTGAGCATCATCAAATTGTCGTTGGATCTTATTATAGAATCTCGTTTATCGTGGTTATACTGTAGTTAATGGATTGTGGAAATTGACAGCGAAGATGGGCAAGGATGGATTACGCCACAACATGGTTGGCTCAGAGGTTATCACGACAAGGTGCCTTGGCAATGAGGTCCTCTATTTTAAAAGCTAATGGAGTCTCATTGGCAGAGGTGAAAACTACAGCTCGGCCCCTTGAAGAACAAAAAGATTGTGACAGACAATGATTGTTGTATTATATAAGCAAATGCGACGAGACATCGGTATTGATATTATAACCAACCAAAAACTATGTTTCCCTAAACGCCGGTGATCCTCACCCTCGGCCTTTTTTGCATCGAGAGTGAAAAATAAGTCATTGTTGTCCCAAAACTCCCAACTCCGTTGCGCTTGTGAGCTGTTTCCGAAGCCTACGCAAGCCTTGGTATTCCCCAACCAACACATCTGTCCTAAGATGAGGACCGATTTCCCGCCCGTCGGCCGGCAAGGCGCAGCTGCGACCAGGCAGCACGACTGCCGTCCCAACCTGTCTCCAACCTACGTAATACAGCTTGGCAAAGAGACGTCCATCCCAACGCCTTACCAGCTCTATCCCGGCCATAACCAGCCTGTAGCGGATTCCCCAACTACAAAATGGGTGAGACCTAATCATAAGAAAGGAAACCGGTGGGAGAAGCGAAAAATATGTTCATCATCGCCCAAATTCCGTCTGTCCCACCCCACGGCTAGACAATCCGTAGTGTCCAGCGACCTCGGTATCCTCACTGACAACGCCCAGTCCACGACTGGCGGCCGCGCTGTCACTCCTGCTCCTACCGCCACTACCGCCCCCTTCGCTACTCCTTCGTCGCTGATGAACAGCAGGCGGCCGGCTCATACCTGAGAGACCGCTCCCCGACCGTCGCCGGCCCTCAGGCACCGGCGTAGCTGCCAGCTCAGGCACGTACGGCGTCGAGTCAAGCTCCTGCATGCCTTCGCTGCTGGCCTCACTTGCATTGCTCCAGTGTCGCAGGTGGGCGTAAGTTCCTTGGGAATCAGCGCTCTGGCGGTGTACGCCAATCCACGCGCTGGACCCCTGGCTGACGCGCTGGCTGCGATCCTGAGCAACGTCGAAGTAGCCGCCGGCATAGGCCGAGTCATAACTTGCGTGGCGGTCTGAGCTTGAGCCTTGGGGAACTGCTTGATAGTCCCCAATCGTGCTGGGCGTGCCTCGGTACGGTGGTGTGAAGTCGGGGCTTCCGAAGCCGTTGGTATGGGCTGTCGTGTCGGAGTCGTGCCTCCTGTGTGACGGCCGGGGCGACATCATGAGTGGGTCGACGCTCATGTCGTCTACTTCAGAGGGCGTAGGTTTAAATTGATATATCGATGGTCGTGACTTTGTTCCCGTCGATGTTCCCCTGTTGCTGGTTTCAACTGCTTGGACGACCTTATTCAGATGGCGAATGATGATCCAAGCCGTCACCAAGACGATTATGAGAAAGCCCGAGGCTCCGGCCACGATGCCTGCAATCTGGCCTGTCGTCAAGCCATCGCCGCCGTCGTCGCTACTGTCGTCGCTACTGATGGGTCGCTCTTTTGGAACGGTGCTGGGGTAGTATTTAATCACGATTTGGTCAGGGTCATTAGGCTGCAGCGTAGCCGCGGCAGTTGGCGCTGTGGTAGGCCTTGATGGTGTGATGACTGTCGTTTCTGTCACGGTTGTTGTCAAGACCTGGGTGGCGTCGTCGGTGGTTGTTATTGTCGTTGTCTGCGTGTAAGTCGACGGGGCTGTTGAGTAGCAAGCGCTCACGGCACATCCTAGTCCACTGCGGCAGCACCCATAGCTCAGACTCGCCGGACACAAGTAGTAGCTGGCCGGGCAGGATTGAGAGTATGAGACTCCAGCCGCTGGGACGCAGTTACTGCCTCTTTCGCATCGGTATCCCTCTGGACAGCAGCCGCCTGGATGTTCTTCTCAGCTATCGTTCACTTACAATGGTTTATGGTCATCTGGCATCATTGACTTACCTCCCATGACAGGGTCACACGCGAAGTACCCGACCTGCCCCGCGCATGTTCGAGGCGCGCTCGTCGTCGCATAGCAAGAATCAGTTGCACACTCGTAGCCTGATTGACAGCAACCTCCCCCTACGTTGGCTGGACACGCATTGTATCCCGTCGAGCATACTGTCTCTCTCTTTCCCAGCTCTGCGATGGCCGTGACCTGCGCCTTCGCCAGTCTGTGTACCCCATCATGTCTCTTGTAGTCCGCCGCCGAAGCTTCTCCGCCAAATAGACCAAACCAGACGCCGAGCGTACAAACAGAGCAGGAGAATAGATGCTTCATTGTGGCGAAAAGTGAATGTGTAAGCACGAATACCGCGCTGGACTTGGATGCCCGCCGATCATTCGGGAACGGTGGGATCAGCGGCGTGTAGTCGTCGGGTCCGTTGACGGGGAGCGCAAAAGTCCACGAAAGGGTATTTTGAATGATCGACACCGTAGGGTGGAAGGAAAAGGGTTGAGAGGTCGAATTCCCGCCACAGACAAGATTTGGCGGAATGGTTCGGATTATGAAGCTGGCAAGTTACGCTGGTGCCTTCGGGTGGGAGGAGGATCGAGATAGCCCAACTGCATGTATGTCCGGGGCTGAGCGGTAATACAGCGCAGCACCGCACCACCCGCAGTCACACCCCACGAAGTTCGTAATCGGCGATCGGTGGCACAGCAATAGGGCTGAAGGGCAAGTATGAGACTTGGTGATGGAGATGCGTCTCGTATTTCAGAGCAGACGAGCCAAATTTTGCGCAGCTTCAAGGGACACGCGAAGGCGCGCTCTTCGTCGTGTCTTTTCGTATTTTCCCCTTCAGGTATGATCGACCCGACAGCGGATAGATGCAGCTGGACCTGGGAGAGGGAGGGGCGATCATGGTCTGTTTGGGAGGAGATTGCTGTGGTAGACTGTGTGCACATATGTGACGGGAGGGCCATGCCTCGCAGAAGGCCCCGGTCGAGCCCTGGCTTCTTGGGTGCATCTTTGGGACTATGGGATTTCGAGAGGTGGCTTGTCTGTCAGACTGTCAGCTTCCACCACGTCCGACTTGACTTCTTTGGGAAGTGCGAGAGAGGCGGCTCTGCTCGTGAGACCAATGAGAAGCGGTTGAGTAAGGGCACCAGCCTCTCAGAAGCCACGATAGTAACGGTGGAGGGCAGCCAGCTGGAGGGATTTCTGAGAAATCCACACAGTTTCGATGGTCTCGATTGCCGTGGCTGCTGGGTTTGGGCATGTCGGACTGAGGGCGGCAGAACGAATCACGAAAGGGCAGCTGACGAGTCAGACAGCCGATGGCTGCAGTGATGCGGCACGACGCAGTCTGTCTTACTGGTGGACGTGCAGCGCAGAGGGCCACCAATGAGGGGAACCGCAGGCTGCAAGTCGACAAGCAGGGAGCGGCAGCTCTCGTGGGAAGGGAAGGTCAGGCAGCTGCAAAGCGACGGCGTGTGGGTGGAGGAGGAGGCCGGGATGGGAGAGTTGGGTGCGAGTAGGAATCGGATTTGGCTATGGGCAGATTAGGATAGCAACCCGCCATTGATTTTGGGGTCCTCTGCACTCGAATGCGACATCGAGGAAAGTCCAGCGCCTCGAGAACCAACAGAATCGGGCCAGTTTTAGTGTATCGGCAGAGTATCGCTTGGCAGCTTCTGTGTTTAGGGTCCTTATGTTCAGGACTGATGAAGAAGAATATGATTGACGACGTTATTATAAAAATAAAATAAAATGAAAGGGTCACCGGTGGGAATCACGGAAGAAGAGAACCGACGAGGAAGGTCAGTCGCGTCCGGGAGTCGTCGGCAGCATCGGATCTCGCCGCCGTTTCGAGGCTGGAGTTCGGCAACAGCAGCTGCGGGTGGATCATCCGATAGGTACCACGGCCACCAGTGAATACCTAAGGTAAGGTAGGTAGGTAAGGTACCCAAGGTCCATACAGAGTAGACATGATGATGAAAGACCGCGAGACGTTGATCCAATCCTTAATCTCCTCCGATGCTCGGGACGAACTGCGATAAGAACTTGTCCAGTCAAGGGGTTTGATGGGGGATGGCAGCAGAATGCCTCGAAATGGAGGGGAGTTTATTAAACAAACCCGACCTGGGCTCCCGTCATGGGCAAACGGAGAAACCCAGAGGATGGAAAAAAGCAACCCAATTGGTAGAATCCATGGATATCTACTATCATACAATTAGTCTCCGGGCAGTCATGGCTACCTACCGCTGAGCGCGCGGGAAATTTGCGGGAGGAGGCAGAGACAGAATGAGGTATACCGTATGCTCCTTCCCACGCGTGTTTGTGTTCGGTACGTACCCAAGGCGAGGGCAGGCAGGGAAAGAGATATTAATAAACCAGATGAGGCATACCTACCTAGGTACCTAGGTACCTTACCTTTCCTTCCCACAGCCAGGAAGTCAAGCCGGCCAGGCACAGCATGCAAGTGACAGACATTGCAAAGGAAAGAGCACTTCAGCCACGCTTTCCACATGCAATTCTCAGTCGCATCGGTCGCGCTTCCCTTGACAAAAGATTTAGATCTTCATGCACCTGCAGTTGCTGTGTTGGTTGGGCCGCTGGTTGCAAGACCTAAGGTCCATGATACAAACACTGAAAAAAGCAACCATTCACCACCAGCTAGCACCTCCCTCCTGTTCTCCTGCCTTATTATCACTATCCTTCGGTGCCTTCCTAGCGACTCGAAATTCGCCTCAATGATGCCTTAAGGACTTGAGTGAATTTGATCTAAATTTGAATTCAAGGTTACCTTAGATTCAAGGGCAGAACTTTTGCGCAATCGCCAAATGGACAGCGGGCGGGCAGTGATGGACAGGCACAGCGACGGGAATCTGTGCTCTGCAGTAATTAGAGTTTGGTCCCTTAGGTTCCTTTGCGACCCGCTGGCCTGTGGAAGAAGCCGTTCCCGCTTGTCCGCGTGCTTGTCCGCGTGTTCCATCAGTTATTTCCGCAAGTTCCCCAATTCCACAGACACTGTCCAGGGCATCCGACCCGCCAGGGGAGACTCCGCTGATCAACCTTCCATCACAGATGCTCAATCGGGGTTACCTTCCCCGGACTCCAGCTTTTCTTTTCGTCTCCAACACGACCCGAAGTCGATGCTTGTGTCGCCTGTTCCTGACGAGGGCACTCCACAGCCTCCAATGACAGCGCCGCCTGGTTCGTGGCATTGCATTGCCGGCATCACAGTACCGCCATGTCCCAAGATTGCCGCCGTTGCGATCCTTCCACCGAGAAGAAGTACCAAAAGATACAGGAATATACCACCATTGATCATTCATCACCAGCCCGTCACTGGCAACAAACAAACGAAAACGACGGACTGCGGTGCCGTGATCCCCGTGGCGTCCGACAGGATCGCCCTGACCGCTTTCACCCGCACATCCTCTCACCGATCAAAACCATCCATCCCTTGGTCTGCCACAGCACTCAGCTTTCGATTTTACCCTCCGTCATTTGGCCAGCCTGCTCGTCCCTCGCCTTGTGCCATGTGGTAGCATTCAACACATTAAGGCACATCCCCTTTGGGTCGCGTTTGCCAGCCGTCTGGATGCCAGCCCGACTAAGCAACATAATCAGCTATGGTAGACTGGCTTGGACGAAGGCGGTGGTCGAGAAAGCGGGGAAGAAACCTTTTTCTTTCTGGCCGGCGTGGCATCTGGGATCATGATCATGGGTGTGTGGTCGACAGTCAGGCCAAGCTGCTCGAGTCGTGTCGTCACAAAGTGTCCCTCATCAGATTCCACGAAGAGGGAAGAGGGGACATCACAGGCCGACTCGGGGAGGGTTTATTGCCCTCTGCGGTCGGTAAGCTCGATATTTGCCTACGCTAATTGCCGCCATGCACACGATGGTCAAAAATGACAGCCAGTCCTTGCGGCCCTGGTCGCCCACGTACCTACCTTCCGGCACTCCCCCAGTGGAGAAACAATCGTGATATCACTGGACGGCATGCTCAGCAGAAAGGAAATCGGGCTGCGGTCGCGGGCGCTGATTATTTCGGCTCCCGCTGGCACTCAGCACCGCAACAGTAGGTCTCAAGTAGCGCAGACCACTAGAGTCAAGTGACTCGACTCAGTCCCCATATCAAATTAATCAAGAAGCTAGAGCCCCGGTCCAGGACTTTACAGCTTGACGGAGGAGTCCAGCATGTTCACAGTTCCAAACCGTCCGAACGGCTACACCATTTAAACTTTGCGCCAGCTGCAGGGTCCAATTCGCAACCGTGGATGAGGGACAATAGAGGTCACAATACTTTGGCAATAGTGTTGGGCCAAGTTACTGTTCCCCGACTCAACTCGTGGGAAAAGCCCAAGGAGGCGACCACGACAACATCATGACGTCCCCGGCTGGCACCGGAAGGAATGCGGTACGAGTCTGCAGGACCGTTGGCCTGAAGAAGAAGAAGAAGAAGAGGAGATTTGGCAGCATCTGCCAATGCTGGAAGCTGATTCACGACAATGCACAACTTCCCTCTCGCCGAAGTCCTTGGCTTTAAATACCAAGAAAGACACGCCTTTTCTAAGGTAATATCACCAATTTGAACAACCACATGCCTTATGAACATCAGGCACAGCCCGCTCCGGGATTGCTCTCGAATGCGGTCAAGTCCTCGCGGCACTTCTCCGCGTACACATTAACAAATAATTAGCTACAATCATCTACCCAGCCGCGGGACCCCCCTACTCCAACGTGTCTCCATACCTACCTAGAGCGCAGTCCGGCGTGCCTCCAAGGCACTCGGTCACCTGAACTAGGACACAGATTGTCACATCCATCTCCCCACGAGATTCGCCGCCGTAACCCCGCAAGTTTCTCCACCTTTCTGCTTCTAGCACCACTTAGCCTTCCAGGACCTCTTGCTCACAACGTGCGCAATGAGAGCGGCCTTGTCAGCATTGGGAAAGAAGCCGTCGCCGGCTGTTAGTCTTGGCCCTTGGGCTTTGGCCTGGGACTTGGGTACCTACATACCTAGGTAGTGTACACTACATACTGGGCCCTGTACACTGACTGAAGTTTTGCGGAGATACAAGGTTTGCCCTAGAGAGTCAAGGTCAAGACAAGGTCAGGGACAAGTCACACACGTTCTCGAGTTGGGGCCGTTGGAGAAATCGCCATCATCCAGGCTTCGAGCATTGCCTTTCTCGTCGTATCAGTTCAGTTCCCTTCTTGTCCTCGATTACTATTTGAATCGTCATTACGCCCGGTATTCATACTGGTTCGCACGAAGCACTACTATTTCCTCTTCTTCCGTCTCCGCCTCAACACATCCATACAACGTCCCTCAAGAAGCACAACGTCCCGTGACCATCTCCCGCGGCCCCTAGTGAACGGGCCAACAATACGAATTCGTCTTCACCTCACTCAGCACATCGACCCCGGCCCCGGCCCATACCAAGCTTGCGGCCCCGTCGAAAAAGGGCGAGAACAACACCTCGTGGTCCGCGCAAGAGGAGAGAAAAGTTTCCTTTCTTCTCTTCTCTTCAAGCTGCGTCTACCCTCGGCATCAGACCAATAAGCCGGCTACCGAGTAGACGAGAAACGCCAGAGAGAGCGGGAAAGAGAGGGACACCATATCCACACGCTACGCCATTGTCGACAGACTCCACGATATTTCACCTCACCTTGCCATCAATCGCTCACCAAGCCTGTCTTATCCACCTCGTCACATCCCCTCCCCATTTCCCACCACATGCCAAAGCACGGGGACCCCGTCCTTCGCTAACCTAACCGTACATTACTTTACCTTGACCCTGCCATCCCCGACCAAACAACCCAAGTCTTGAGTACTCTGAGTCTGCCCAGGCACTGCGGGACCGTCCGACATCGTGAAAGCCTGCGCTTCGCTCACTTTCTACGCCCAGGTAGCCTCGGTCCACCCTTTTCTCCCTTCTCTCCGCGCGGGATGTAGGTGTAGGCCAACTTCTTCGCCTCGATAAACCAACATTCCCTGAGAGAGAAGTTTACTTCCTCTTCTCCGCATCCCAAGAAGAAACACAATGTCTATGCCTGCCGCTGCAAGTTCTGGCTCGTGAACACCATGCTGCTGTACACTAAACTCGCCCCACCAAAGGCACCCAAAAGGCGATCCAGATCAGGTGAGTGAATAGCCAATCCCTCTCTCCTCGTTCCTCCGCGTTTTCCCCAGCCGAGTGCCTCTTTTTCGTCGGCTCGCCAGTCTTGTCTCGCTATCGCCGCCCGAATAGCTTCGTCACATTGCCCCAAGTTTCGCTCCCTTTTACCCCGTCGCACCACTGTTTCTCTTATGAGTGGTTGCATTTTGCTCTTTGAAGCCGATTTCTGACATCAAGATGGTTCGTTCGTGCAGGATGTACATATTGGTGAGTAGAACCCCCCAAAAAAAACCCGTTGTAGAGTGCCGTGTTTCTAACGTTGTGAGCAGTAAAGAAAAGGTACGACCATGCATTCTCGACGAACCTATTCGCCTTTTCCGTGTTGCAACCCCCCAGCTCTTCAGATAAACACGTCTAACCACACAATCACTTCCAGAAGAAGAAATGCGACGAGACCCGCCCACAATGCGCTCGCTGCGCCGAGCGAGGACAAGACTGCTCCTACGAACCCGTCAAGCCGCGACAACGTAAGAAGCGCGATTCTATTGCCGGCCTAGGCTCCGACACAGCCTCCCAAACAAGCGCCAGTGCCATTATTCGCCGATTTTCTGCACCTGACGCCACTATCCGGCGCTGGAAGGAGGAAGCTCTCGACGAAGATGAGGGTGTGGAAGAGGCCGTCGTCGAGGAGCTCGAGGACAACGCCGATTCGCTCGGCCCAGCGTTCGATATCAAGAAGATGTTCGGCATCCACGGCCACAATGACAACAACAAAGACGATGCTCCGCCCATTTCCCCAATCGATGCCGTCTCTTTCAACCTCTCTCTCGAGGACGCGGACGAGGAGATTATCCGCCGAGACTCAGTTGGGCAGGAGTCGGGACAGACACCGCTCCATCTCGCCGTCACACGGGCACAGCGACATCCGGAACTCGCGATGATCGCGCCTGTTCCCGTAGCATCACCGGGACTTGAATTCTTACTCCCGACCTTTTCCGAGTTCTCGGACCGACCGAACCGTCGCGCATTGATCGACCATTTCACCAACGTCATGTCGCATCTTATAGTTCTACGAGAGACTGAAGCTGGGAACCCGTTTCAACAGCTCGTACTGCCGCTATGCCACACCAACCCGACCGTAACGAACGCGATATACGCGCTCGCCAGTGCTCATTTAGAGAACAGGGGCTGCGGACATACCGAGGAGAAGGCGGTGTATTTCCATAATCAGGCGATTCAGGGCTTGGCACGGTTGATTGAGCTCGGAGGTCAGGCGAACAAGAATGAACTTCTCGCAACAATCATGCTGCTTGTCTATTACGAAGTTGTAAGCGAAATCAGCTGTCATATCCCAGAATGCAGCTAACGCGAGACAGCTTGTGCAACAGGGCCGGTCAAATATCGTGGATGGTCATCTCAAGGGCGCCATCGCCATCATGAGTGGCGGCAACGCTGACCCTAATCCCACCAGTGCCTTCCTCGAACGAGTGAGTTCACTCAAACCCGCAACAGAAATTACGAAACTTACAACTACAGGCTTTCCGATTTTACGATGTCATTGCTGCTCTCTCATTCGGCACCGCACCCCTGTCCACCGCTCCGGCAACGGGTTGTCTCGTTCCATTTCCACCTCTCGACTCGCCTTCCGCATCGCCTTTCAGCTCCGTGGATACCCTTCTAGGCATGTCTACCACTCTCTGGCCCATTATTCACCGCCTCTCGAATCTCCTTGCCCTCAAAGACGAACTCCAGACGGCGATTGCCAACGGGCAAATCACCAAGGCCGCTGTACTCCGCTCCGAGTTTGAGACTACTTCGGACGCAATCGAGCATGCTCTGAAGCAATGGCAACCAAGCTTTCCGCCAGGCTTTTCGCCAGAAATCAAAGATGACTTCTCGTCGAGAGACGAAGAGCCCGAGCAGGCAGCTGAGCGTGCAAGAATGCATTCCCTTCTCAACAATGCACTTGCCTATCGCCATTCCGCCTTCGTCTACTTATACCGCAGCATTTACGGCTACCCTCGACAGCATCACGTCGTTCAGCACCACACACACGCCGCTCTGGGCCACTGCGCGGCCACAGTTTCTCATGCAGGCCCTATGGCAGCGCTTTTGTGGCCTCTGTTCGTTGCGGCGTGCGAGGCCATCAACCCCGCCGACAGAGAGATGGCGCGTCAGGCGTTCGTGGCTGTGGAACGACGACAGGGTATGACCAATATTCAGCGCGCATGGACTATTGCTCAAGAAGTCTGGAGACGGGCGGATATGATTGATGACCATGCCACGATCGACGGGTACGAAGACCAACCGCCCATGATTCCAGGTCATAGACTTGGCAAGGGAGCCGATCTTTGGCGGAGAGTTAGTGAAGATATGGGCGTTACGATTGTCTTTGGATGATGAAAGCGACGATTACGATGAAAGATGATGAAGACTTTCGTGACGACCTAGTGCCCAACGGTGGGCACGGTGGGCACGGTGGGCACGGTGGGCAGTACATAGCTGGGATCATTCATGGTATATGATGGCAAAATCCTTAACGGGCGAAAGGCATTATCACTGGAAGTGGCTGGGGTGGTTTACACAAAACTCTTTTTCAATGGAAGGGGCTCATATGGAATTAAGATAATTACAAAGCTGAGGGGACGGCGCTACCGGCGTGTTTTGTTCGAGGGAGATATCATAAGGTGTGATGGCCCAATGGAGAGCCGGGTGTCCGTCTGTCAATAGTTTCGGGAGTTTTGAGGTGCCGATATCAAGATGAAGTTAGTTTTCACATTCGATGATAATCTCGTTCAACATTGATGTGACGTCCCTGCCGCGTGGACATGATCGGTCCAGCCTCTAGCGGTATTCCCCTAAGTCTGGATATACGTGATGCTCACGACACTCATCCCCATACGTCACGGGTGGCACTGCCCAGCCACTGCCCGTGGTCTCCTAGTGGGCTGATGCGGGCTTGGGATCTGGGGAAATTGCGGGCCCCCCGTTGATGGTTGTAGTGTGTGGGTGAAGCTGACAATGATAGGCGCAGTGGACGGCTGGGCATTCGAGTAGTGTACCAGTGTACGCGTACAACCGGGGCTGTGGATGATACATTTCCACACATGGTATCAGTCAGTATTCACTGCATGCCGTTTGGTAGTCAGGCAGTCACGCTTAGACATGATGGGCGTTGGCTAGATTGAGTTTGGTTGATGGTTCTCGCCGACGGGCTGAGATGACAGGTGAGATCGAACGCGGGGTGCGTCCATGGTTTGGGGTAAGCATGTGGTAGCCCTCCCTATCCGGCGCATTATGCCATCCAGCCTTTCGGAAAGTAAGAATGGCAGGGACGTAGTATTACAGCAGTACTTTTGCTTTGAATCTACCAGGTTCTCACAGAAGTAACGTGAACGAAGCCGTATGGTTTGCTTCATGACATCGCTGAGGCGTTGATGGATACGAGATGAGACGGCCAACTCAGGTAATGCCGAGTACTTTCCCCGGATTGATCGGGCATACGTGCAGGCAAAAGGAAGAGGGAAGGAAGTTGGAGAATCTGGGGGAGAGCAAGAGCCCGGTTGACTGGCGTATCGACAAGGGCATGTTATTCGTCCCGGGGCCCATGTGTAACCCATCCAATTGTCTACAGGGCGCGGGATGTGACGACGCTTCACCGAAAATGGAATAAACGCAGTTCTCTTGAAGTTCGGGCCGCTGAGGGAACCGTAGTTCATCCGTCAATAAGGTGAGTTCCGGATATTGAACCCTCATCTGGACATGGTTCACCATCAAGGAGGTGACCTGCCCGGTGTCATCGGTGAAGGACGACGGTGAGTTTCGGTGCTTAGCGAGTGAGTGAGTGAGTGAGACCGCGCCAAACGGTTTGATCAGATATCACGGCCATTGACTCTGATTATCTGACACAGTTCGACGCGGAAGAAGTTTGAATGGGCTATAGGCTTGATTGGTTGGGGGTCTTGAGTGTGAGACCCTCGCCCCTCGGCTTCGTTCGCCCGCCGTTGAGAGGAGGGAAAGCCTCGCATGGTTTGCGGGACAATATCATCGTTGGTAATGATTCATCCTGGGGTTTGATGAGGGCAAAGTTGACAGTCTAGTCTACGGACCCATCAGCCTGTCATCTCATCCACGTCCTGGGTGAGGAGGGACCCGGTTTTCCGTGGCCCCCGTCTCCAGTGTCTTGCGTCTCTTGGGGCACTGTGACCACATTGTGCCTCCAGAGTCCAGACTCCAGAGTTCCCCCTCGTCGCATTTTGTCGCTAGGTCCACCACCTCCACCACCACCACCACGCGCCATAAGGACAACCCGGACCGCTGCTGGTTCTCTCCCCGGTCCCGTCTTCCCCCCTTCCAATGGCAATGGCAATCTAAGACAAGACGAGACAAGTCACTACTAGAGCGTACACGACGAGACGAGACAGGACAAACCCAACGCCACGGCCACGCTCTCCCACCATCGTCTGCGCCTTTCCCGTCATCAGTTAGCTCGCCCGTCACCCGTCACCCGTTCATATCGTTGCCGTTGTCGTCTCGTCGTCGTCGTCGTCGGCCTCCTCATCCTTCCCTCGGCCTGTTGTTCTCGCGCAGCTGCTCCTCTCCTCTCTTCTAGGGTGGTCCAACAATTACGCTTTCCCCCCTCCCGATCAATTTGACGACGCCGGCTCGCCGATCCTCCCGGTTCCTGGCCTCCTCTTTGTCCTATTCCATCCCATTCCCTCTCACTCGGCCGTTGGACCATTTCCATTTCGCACACCTTTTTGTTATTTTCCCCTCTTCTCCTCACCTTTCCCTCCCGCGACGGAAATGCCCTGGTTTCACGCCGAAATGTGTGCCACCTCTAGCCTCAGTCGACCTCATAATTGACTTTGACTTTCAACTTTCTCTAGCTGTCAGCGTCCCGCCTTCAGCTCAGCTGCACTGCACACACTTTCGAGCCCTGCCTACAGCAGCTTGTCTCCACTGAACCCTTTTTTTTCCGCAAGTTTCTGCACCCAAGCTTTCCCCAAGTGAGAACCAGAAGCTGGTCCCCCCCTCACCCCCAGAAGCAATACCCCGGCACCATCAGCTGCCCAACCTACAACCCGACCATATCCCCGACTCGCTTCCGTGCACTAACTCCTGCTTACTGCTACTGCTGCTGCTCCAGCTGCTGCTCCAGCTGCTAAAACCGGCCTGCTGCCAGTGCCCCCCGTGTGTGGGCTTGCCAGGAACCACCTGCCATCTCCACCAGGCCCTGACCTGACCTGACCTGGAGGCTGGAGTCAACCGACCAGAAGAACTGGAGAACAACTTTGGAGATTGGGGAACGCCAGAACAAACACTGGAGACCTGGGGGGACTGACTGGTCTGACTGTCCCTTTTGGCTCTTGCTCTGCTGCTGCTTGCTGCTTGCTGCTTGCTGCTCTCCAATTCAAGTTAAACAGTCGGCAGCCCTCCTGCAGCGCAGCACCATGCTGCGTCGCCGTTGAGGTTCTCCTCACCTAACGCGCGCCATGACCTCCATCATCAACGGAGCTCCCCCCGCACCCAAGCAGATTCGCTTCGTCCACAACCAAGGCCAGCCCCCTTCCAAGAGACGAAGGATCAATGCCGCGTGAGTCGTGTCGCCTCCCTTCTACAGTTTCTTCCCCCTTTTTCGTTGCTTGTCCGACGTTGCTTCTTCCTCTCTACCAATACGACCGTCCTGTGCAACCGTACTAACCACCTTCTCATAGATGCTTGACTTGTCGCAAGCGGAAGACGAGATGCGCCGGCGAGCGCCCCGTCTGCTCGACCTGCTCCAAGAACGGCCATACCTGTTTGGGCTACAATGAAGTGATGGAGAAGAAAACGGCCGGTGGCGCCACTGCCACCAAAGACCCCAACGAAGATGACGAAGACGAGGAAGAGGAAGAACAACCCGACGTGGAAGAGGAGCATCGCCACGAGAAGCGCCGTTACAAAACACCTGATACCGGTCGGCGATTAGCTGCCGCACACAAGACCGGAGAAGAGCCGGTTTCGAGGACGAGCTCGGAAGCAACCGCCCGGCATTCGCCGACCTTTGTGCGGCGGCCGTCAGAGACCGTTGTCCGAGATCACGACCACCACCGCCGCCCGGTGCATCCTCGAACGACGTCCTTCTCCGACGATGCTCGAAGCGTGCATAGTCGATCGCCCACGTTACACCACACCGAACGCCATCGAGTGCCATATTTCCGTTACTTTGGGCCAACCGCCATCGTTCCCGGCTACAAACAAATGGTCGTCTCCGTCCGGGACAGGAGGCGGAGCACAGGAGGCTCAAATTCTGCGACATCACCAAGTTCAGGATCAAGCGTCATCCAATCCCTAGGAATGGCCATGTCCGGCATGCCGCAGCACAGCGAGGAAGTTGCTGCCGACGATGAACTGCCCGTGTACGATCCCAACGATATTGCTCCTGTCCATCCTTTGATTCTCCACCTGGTCAAGATCTTTTTCCTGCATTTAGGTTGCAATTACCCCTTTTTGAAGGAGGACAGGTTCACTCAGATGGTCAAAGAAAAGCGCGTCGAACCGATTCTTGTCGATGCTGTGTGTGCGTTGGCGACCCGCTTCTCGGATTCGCCACAGTTTGCCCAAGACAAGGATGACGAAGCGTCCCGTGCCGACTTGGGTCATTACTACGCCCAGAGAGCCAAAGCTGCGACGGTCGAAACCTTTCCCTGCCCTTCAGTTGGCGCCGTTCAGGCGATGCTGATCATGGCGTACGAGGGTTTCGGTGCCGACCAAGACAGTGCTCTCTGGATGTACCTTGGTCTGGCTATCCGCATGGCCCTCGATCTGGGTTTGCAGAAGAGAGTCGGTGTGCAATATCAGGGTGAGAAAGACCCTTGGTATACGCGCCAATGGGGCAGTGATGCCGGAGAAGACGACGAGGTCCCAGAAAACGACAACGGTCTCTCCCACGAGGAGCAGGTCCAAGTCGAACAGGAACGCACCGACACGTTTTGGGCCGTCTTCATCCTTGACCGAGTGATCTCATCTGGAACTGGACGACCTGTGACCTTTCGTGACGATGACTTTGAGTTGGCCCTACCCGAGGCTACGCTCGATCCCACATCGGGCTGGCCCGCTCCCTTGCCAGTTTTCATACAAATCATCCACCTCTATGGCCGCGTGTCTGACGTCCTCAACAAAATCCACAACGCCCAAGATTTGACGCAAGAGAAATGGACCAAGCTGGCACGCATGGAGCACGAATTAACCAGACTCTACCAGAAACAAGATTCTCGACTCCACTTCAGTGTCGCCAACTTCAAGACTTATCTGAAGGCAGGCCAAGGGACGAACTTTATCCTGCTACACTTTTGGTTCCATGCACTTATTATTATCCTACACCAGCCTACGCTGTTGACTCCTTTTGGATCGCTTGATCCCGGCCATCAGCTTTTGCCCAACAGCCGCGAGTTATCCATGTCCAGCGCCAAAACAATAGCCGACATACTTGCGTTCGCCGAGCTCACTGACCCAAAGAGCTTCATCGGGAATCCTTTCACGTCTCAGCCTATGTATATTGCCGCCTGTGCTTTTCTCATGGAATCCATCGCCAATGCGTCCAATCCTACATCTAGGGAGACGTCTCCCCCTCCGGACGCGAAGGTGGACGCTCACAGGCACAAGACCGAGCATAAACCCACCACCAAGCACTCACTTCTCGCCTCTGCGGCCAACCAGAACTACTCCCGTTGTTACAAGTCATTGCAGCAGTTGCACAAATACTGGGGCGGCATCAAGTACATCCTCACCGCGCTTGATCAGAAATCCAAAGGCATCTGGGACTGCGAGACGTACACCAATGAAGAGTATGAAAGCACCAAGATCGCCCGTCGTGGCTCTATAGGTGGCCGTTTCCCGACCTCGCCCAATATGCCGCCCATTGCTTGGTCTTTGACCGGCAATATGAACTCCCCACCTAGCCTTACGCTCATGTACCAGAACATGGCGTCTGGTCATCATGGTTATGCACAACCGCAGACAAGCATGCCTAATTCCACCCCCACGCCGCCTGGTATGATGATTTACGACCCCATCCGTCAGAGCCTTCCCGAACCTCCACCACATTCTATCTTTGCCGTGGCCTATCCCCAGGCGACGACATCCGCAATGCGACAGACTTCTCGACCGAATCGATCTCACCGTCACTCAACCTCATCCATGGGCAGCCCCACTCAGAACAAGCCTCATCTACACTTCGGTGGGCTCACAGCAGACCTGCCATCCTCATCAGCCAATACCGGAATGCTTGGAACAGCTTCAGGGCAACAGCCTGCGTCATATACGCCAGGTTCACACAATTCTGCCAATTACGATCAAAATATGATGCCCTCCGCATCGCCACGCGGGACGCAGCACGATGGAACCCCAGCACAGCATCATCTTTCACCACAAGTCATGTTCGACCCGCACTTTGCCAACGGCACGTATTCATACCTCGGCCAGGGCATGGGTCCCATCACGGATGTCATCACGTTCGATAACCCGGTTGATATCGGGTCTCTAGGCCTGCCGAACGAGATGATGCCACCGTGGCTGGAGTACTTGCCCGGTGATGTTTTGAGCTTATTTGAGAACAATGGAATGGATCCTGGCAGTTAGAGGAGTGATTCTCTAGTTTATTTTACTGGATTTGCTAGATGTTGTTTTGCGTTATCTTGTTATATAATACCGGGGCATTTATGATACCACATTCTGGATCTTGTATGGAGGGATATCAAGGTGTTCGGTCGTGGATGGGGAAAAGATGGAGTATGGATCTTGGGTCTCTTTGGGCCGTTTCATGACTCTTGATGAAATCTCTAACGGTGTGATCCTAGCTTATCTTCGAGAGTCGGTGCGAATTGCAATACCAAGGAACTCATTTATGGACATTTGAATCTATGTTTGTTGTGTGGACTTTCGATGGAAATAAGATAACACCCGCCGAACCACGGCTTCAAAGCCCCAAATCATTCAGACGCTGAAAATCGCTTACCTATCCCATGCGTAATAAACCTGGAGAGAAGAAGATCATGATCGTTTGATGCGATACGTTTCTCCAAGTATAGACCGTACTTTTCTCATCTATATTATAAAAGCAGCCCTAGTTTGCTCTAGAGAACAAGCGAAGATACAGCAATTATATCTTAAAGGTAACTTTAGAAATTTGCCTAAGCTATTCCTTAATAAGATTAGGGAAATAAGCCTGGGAATGCCGCATCTTGCTATTTTATTAATGTGTTGAAATTTTCTTTTATCCCTCTGCTCTTCCCTTCAGTGTCTATCTATTTATGTTTTATATATATTCACCCTTTTGTAGGAAGTTTATCATCCTCGCAGTGGCTGCCTTTAATACGTCTTTACTGAGGCGACTTCACATTCATGCTCACGAGTAACTCGCTTATGTATTAGCGTGGCGATTCTTCTAAGTGACGATAAGCCAGTTTTATAAATCCGGCGAAGTCTTGCGGCTGGCTGACTCTAGTTATTGCGTACCGCAACGCGGCTTTTTCTCAGAACACTAGTTCTTGGTGGGATTCAAAAATTGCCATGAAAACCCTCAGTTTCAACTATTAAAATAACAAAATTCAAGTCGTCAAGAGTGGTCTCGACATTAAATTCCTCCCCGTGGGCTTTAGCCTCGGTATAGTAAAGAGACGTCTTGAGTCGAAGACGGAATCACAAACTCATACCCCGGAGCTAGGTGATCCAGGTAACTCCCCCCACTGGCTTACAATTCACTACAGCAATGGCCCGGATGTATCCTCTCACTAATTATCTAGACAGAAGTGGCTGAGAACGAGGCGCTTCCTGGGCTTGGGGGTCCGGCTCATCGGAGAGAATCCACTGCAAAGGTTCGAAGTCACCAGGTGGCCATGTAAGCTGTCAAAGTCGAGACAATCTTTTCGTACACAATCTAGGACCTTTGAGGATAGTCCAAGTTGTACGTGAGACGCGGACTCTGGAACATAAATTGAAGACTTCTTCAGACATTCGAAGCCTCTAACGTTTATCTTCAGCCGCATCTACCCTTGAATGTCTGCATATTTCCATGTATCCCCTCTCTGTTTTTGTTTGTTGTCGCAGTTGATGGATTCTACGCTTGCCTGTGAGTGACGTTCTCGCGTGTCCAGACTAGTCTTCGCAACGAAGAAAGAGACAAACATTGAGGATCGCGCGCGGACCCATCTACCTCTGCTAGTCTCCTAGGGTGAGCATACGGCCAGTTTATAAAGACTTCTTTCTAGGAATCTCGGATTATCTGACCCTGCGGCAGCAGCAGAAGTTAGAAAGAGAGGCTTTAAAGTCTGAAGCTATTTAGGGTATATTACGAGACTAGGATCGCAACTCACTGCCGCTGTCACTTGACTAACATTGCCTTAACAGTCCTAGTAGCTTTGTTCCCAGCTGTAAGAAGATGCGAAATTTGACGTGGGCGGCCTATTTTCAGCCCAGATATTTTCCTTTGGCACTGTATCTCCGCCTCTGATGTACTCAGATTAAAGTAGCTCGGGATAACGGACGGAGTATTAGGAAAGATGGCCATCGTCGTGAAGTTGAAAAGCTTGCCAGTGTTTCATCCAGGAGCTGATCTCGTAAACTGGATGCAGAACCCAGCACATCATTGGGCTCCAGGACGCGGTTGAAGGACAAAAGAGCACAATTTGAGGCAATCTGTTCCGCGAGCGTAAAACTGCTAGTCGTCGGGCTGTCAACATGTCTTATACCTAGAGATAATGCAGGACCTGCGAGGCTGGCTTGGTTTGCCGATAAAATGCCTAGGTTTCTTCTCTGTGCGGGGAGGGTGTGCTGGTCAACGTAGGATGCAGCCTTGATTGTGGCAGCACGGCTTACGATTCCACACAACAACAATGAGACGTTCTCTGATACAAAGGAACTGAAAGCCTTCAAAGTTTCAAAACACCGAGGTAACAAGCCGACATACGATTTACCGCCCATGTCCCGAGGCGGTACGTCGATGTTACTCAAGTATCACTTCTGGCCATAGTTCTCTGGGCCAAAAGGCAGTCTTGCCCATGCCGTGCCAGCCGCTGGGAAGCCTCGATATTCTTGGCTGCTTGACAGCCATCCCCGTGTTCTGCTTTCCTCCGGGGGGGGATGGGGTCGGAGGTTTTTCCAACCAGTGCCCGGATGCCGGCGATTTCAGACCAGGCGTCTCTGACACGATCTCAGGGCTGTCTCTCGGGTTTGTCAGCCAGGGGTCGAGCGCTCGTTTTGCCAGTTCTTCTTGTACGTCACCTCAGTCCAGAGTCCCGGAGTCGAGTCCTGCTGGAAATGAGGTCCGACGTAGGCCGAGTGTCGTTGGAAGACGTACAGCTTTTTTCACCCAATCTGCAACGTGGGGGACCACCTGTACCGAGGTGTTCCCGGTTCCGACGACGCCGGCTCTCTTGTTCTTGAAGAGGTTCATGTCTGGCTCTTTCTGTAAACCGCCGGAGACGGACCAGTCCCAGCGTGCGGTGTGCATGACGACCTTACCAGGAGTGGAACGAAAGGCGTCGATGTCTTTAATGTAGTGGTGATGAGCTTCGTTCTGTGGTCGACATTGACGGCCCTAATGTTTAGGAGGGAGTGAGAACTTGTATTGGGCAGAGGAACGGGAAGTGCGATGGACAGAAAACGAGGACATCGAGTCGAATATAGATTTCCAAGAAACGGAGAGATGAATGTGACTGTGGGCGTAATACGCGACGCGATGCCTGCTATATGAGCCTCCAAAAGTCAACTGAACCAGTCATTCATTGGTCACTGCCCGGGCCAAATGGCTGGGTACTCCCGATCGTGTCCTACAAATCTCTCTGCCTATGGGTATGACATAGGCTTCTGATCCCTTTGTCATTTGAACTTGAGTGTCTCTGACTTGTCCCAGGCAACAGCTGATGGGTAGGGAACCTATGCTTCCCCAATTGCGTTAGATATCCCGTGATGCTGTACTTCGCTGTAGTCGTGTTGGGTGCATAAGGCTGAGTATCTTCGCTTGGTTCCATTGCGAAACCAGAACAACGGCCAGCTCATGATTGGGCAATGTCTCAGAGTGACACCCCTATGGAGCTCGGGAGAGACACTTTCAACAATGCCTTCACGATTACCAGTAGAGGTAAGACGATGCGTGCCATCCCACGTTCTTATGATTCAATCCTGTGCGACGTTGACGGACGCCGGCTCCATGAGGTATGGGCTTTCACACCTCCTCTCAGGTTAACGAGGACAAATGAGACGCATTTCTGATTGTCGAATGTAACGGGGCTCTGTGCTGACATGCTCAGCCTGACTCCTTCTCTTTACATCTTGGAATGTACGGGGGGTCCATGAGGCTGACAGGCATCCGGTTGGTCTTGGGCATTCACGAAAGGTCAATCAATCAATGACCACGCGACGCAGGCTATGGATGTTGTCTAGGAACCTCAGTCGGGTAGTCCCTTCTCGAGCGTCCGCCGGAATCGGATTAACCTTGGTCACCAACGCGATGTCGCCGTTCAAGGTTGACAGCTCGAGGGAGGTGAAAGACGGCGAATTTGAGTCATGATGGAGGGCAGGTCTGACGCAATTGCCGGACTGGCCAGTAGCGAACGACGGTAAAGGCGTTTCAGGGACGTAAGATGTAGGTTGAAATCTCTTTACACCGAATTGGCTGCAAGAACGCGAAGAAGGATGAAAAACTGCAGCTTGGCGTATCGTGAAGATTAGGTAATTATCAAAAAGAATCCCATGCTGCTGTGAGTGAGTGACGACACCGGCCACCAAACACATGGGTAAATGGAGCTTGCTAAGTGGATAGTGGGTCTCCTTGTTCACTAAAAAAAATAGTGAACTGTGAGGGCTTCGCGGAAAGGCCACCCGGGTTAACCTTGGCCGACCAGTAGGAGCCCAGGAAAAGACTTTTCCGAGAGGCCGAACGACCAGAGCTCCCCCCCTGCACAACCTGGAAGCCGCTAAGAGAGAACAAAATGGCTCGTGCTCAGCTCAGTGCGCAATCGCGGGTACCCGAGTAATCCCGAGCCAATCTTTTCCGCTGCAAAGGACAAGTTCCCCAGTTGTGGCAGCCGCCAGCCGCGGCGCCGCTAAAAAAAAAGGCCTCACACAATTTTCCCCCCGGCTCCGTCTTCCTTCCCGTCCTCCCAAACAACAACAGAAAAACTTCTTTTCTTTCCCCAGACCTTCGTCCGTTCAAAAAGTCACGATCCGTTGCGCGGCACTTCGTGACATCCTCCCCACTCAGCCCTTTGTCCATTTCTCTTCGGTCCAGTCCTCACCACACATACACAATGGCTTCCACCAAGATTGACGCCGTCGTCGAGAAGGCCAAGGCCAACGCCCCCGGCCAGCTCTCCGGCTTCGCCCTCTACTCCCGTTTCGCCCTTGCCGGTGCTGTCTGCTGCTCCGTCACCCACGGTGCCCTCACTCCCGTCGATGTGTAGGTCTTTATTCCTCCCGTCACCGCGAATATCGACCCTCCCTGGCAACCTGCGGTGTTTCACGAGCAACTCGGCAAGAAAAGCGACAGAGTTGCCAATTGCCGAAGGAAGCTCCGGCGGACCGGGCCAATGGACATTGAGGTTCATCAATCGCCGCCATTGACACGGAAGCTGACTTCTCTCGACAGCGTCAAGACCAGAATCCAGCTCGACCCCGCCACCTACAACCGCGGTCTGATCGGTGGTTTCCGCCAGGTCATCCAGCAAGAGGGTGCCGGCGCCCTGCTTACCGGTGTTGGCCCGACCTTCGCTGGTTACTTCCTCCAGGGTGCTCTGAAGTTCGGTGGATACGAGTTCTTCAAGCAGCAGTCCATCAACCTCGTTGGCTACGAGAATGCCTCCAACTACCGCACCGGTGTCTACCTGGCTTCCTCTGCCCTCGCCGAGTTCTTCGCCGATATCGCCCTTTGCCCTCTTGAGGCTACCCGTATCCGTCTCGTCTCTGAGCCTACCTACGCCTCCGGCCTCATCTCCGGCTTCAGCAAGATGCTCTCCAACGAGGGTGTCGGTGCCTTTTACGCCGGTTTCGGCCCCATTCTGTTCAAGCAGTAAGTTTCGGCGTAACCAAACTACCTACGGGGTTCAATTCCGGGTGCCGAAATCAAGTGCTTACATGTCTCTCTCTAGGATCCCCTACACTATGGCTAAGTTCGTCGTCTTCGAGAAGGTCTCCGAGTCCTTCTTCCGCAGCTACCCCAAGAAGGACCTCTCCGACGGTGCCCAGACTCTCGTCAACCTCGGCTCCGGTTTGACGGCCGGTTTCGCCGCCGCCATCGTCTCCCAGCCCGCCGACACCATGCTTTCCAAGATCAACAAGAGCAAGGGTGAGCCCGGTGAAGGCACCACCTCCCGTCTTATCAAGATCGGCAAGGAGCTTGGCCTTCGCGGCTCCTACGCCGGTATTGGTGCCCGTCTCTTTATGGTCGGTACCCTCACTGCCTTCCAGTTCGGTATCTACGGTGACCTGAAGAAGGCCCTCGGTGCCACCGGCGGTGTTGAGATCAGCAAATAAGCTGGCTCGCCTTATGACGGGGATGGGGGCGTGCTGTGGACGAGAAGAGAAGGGCGCTGGTTTCTGGACGAGGACTAATGATGTTTCCTCCTCCCCATGAACTCCTGGGATTGTTTGGTTTTTCTTTGTCCAGGGAACGGTAATGGTGGGAAAGACACAACATGATATCCTCCCCCCCAAAGACACAGCACACAGTTCGCGCAATAGACTTGGGCTGATGCGAAGGGCGCACATCGGATTGGCCCGCAAACTCTTGTTTTACCAGTCAACAAGAACTCTTGGGTGGGATATGGGAATCTTTTCACCAATTGCCTATCTCATAGAAGCATAGAGCATGATACACGAAAAGATGGCTGGGCCCGCCAAAGGGTTGTATAATAGTCGCTTTGTAGCTTGCAATCTTAGACGGGGAGTTTGGACCCCTGGGAATTTGGTGCGAGAAACACAATGACGTGTCACCACCATTGATGGAAATGTTGTCTGTCTGATATGTATGTGGTAGACGGGTATCGAGGGGTAGGTGGGCTTGACGAGGTGTAGTCGATTCGTCAGTACGGAGGCCCAGTGATTGACTTTCATGTCAAAGCGGCCCAGCAACGGCTCATGCAGCAGAGACGTTCGGCCAACGGTCGAGGCCCGCCTCTATCGGATGACCGCAGACTGCAGGGGAGACGAGACGGTCACCGACATTTGACCCCCTGGAGTTATGGCCGGGTCCGTCGTTGAGACGGCAGGCAGGGAGCCGGGATGACGTAAAAAAAGGCACTGCAAAAAAGAGTCGAAAAGCTCCTCGACGGCCCAAGCCAAAGATGACAATACCCAAAAATGCGGTAAGTGAATGGATTAACATTTAAAGCTGCAAACATGCCTGTAAACGAGCCTCCCAACCTTTCCATTTATTACCTTGGAGAAGAAGAAAAAAAGAAAGGTGGATGCAGTTGTCGGGTCTCGCACCGCGTACCCCAGAATTTCCCCAATTGGGCGCCAAAAACCCCCAAAAAATCGCATGGTTGGTTGGCCGGGTTCAGCGATCACACCGTCTCACCCCGGCAACGGCGGTAAACAAAACCAGTCCGTCCAGCCACTCCCGCAGCTGCCAACGCTGCAGGAACACCTCAACACCAGCACCCAAACCAATCAGTTCTTCCCTCTGCGCGCATTAGCCCATCTCCCCCCTCCCCCCCGAAAACTGTTGCACTTTGACCAACCACCGCGGGACAACTCAGCACATATATGCAACCCGCGAGGAGTTAAGTCAACAAAGGACACGGTTCCTGGGAGCATACTCGCACTCATCCCAACACCGACAGGCAGCTTCCTTGTCTGTTGTCTGCTACTCTTTTGCAAACGATTTCACGACTTTCACGACTACCGCTACCCTGAAAATCTCCAATTGGTCTCGAACTCTCTTCCAAATCTGACAGTTGCTCTCTCGACCCGTCCCGAGCCAGCATAAACACACACACACACACACGAACACAGGGTCCTCGTCTCCTCTCTCAAAAGCATACGACTGCCTTCTTCCTGGGAAAAGAGCCCGCTTTTTCTCCTTCTTTTCCGTCTCTCTCCACGTTAGATGCCACGACCCGGGCCAAAACCCGAAGAGTTGGACTTTGACATCCATGTTGATCCGTCTTGCTTGAGCGAACCGATGGCCGACGACGAGGTACCCACCAAGGTCGAGGAGGAGAAGAAGGTTGATGTTGAGGTGGACGACAACAAAGACGATGCCAAGAATGGTTCTGTCGAGGAGGTGAAAAGCGTCGGGGACAAGGAAGACAAACCCGAAGAAAAAGAGGCTACACCTGGACCAACCATTGAGGCGCCCGCTGAACATTCCGAAGAGAAAACGGAGGAAGCGGAGGCAACACCAGAGGAAGAGTCCGAGCTCATGCCTGAGCTTCCGCAAGAAAACGGCAGCAGCGAGCAAGAACTTGAAGCTGAGCTCGAGAAGGAAGTCGAGACTGCTGAACCGGAAACCGAAATAACATCAGATGAACTCGCGGACAAGGTCGGACATACACTGGCCATGGGGGCCGAGTCCGAGGACAAATCCGCCCCGGCTGTCATAGTTGATGACGCCAAGGATGAGCACGCCGAAGGCAAGGAAGCCAGCCGCTCATCGTCTTCGCTTCGCAAGGCATCTGGGCAAACCGAGGCTCTCATTCAAGCTGCTGCCAAGGAAGTTCTTGAACGTCTCGAGGCACAAACGATGGAGACCATGCGCAACAGATCTCATTCTCCTCGCGACTCCATGGACTCAACGAACAACGGCACCGAGATTCATTACGACACAAGATCTGATACCACTCGCCGCGAGTCATACGATACAAGAACCGAGGCCGTCCGCCGTGATTCTCACGCCTCGCGTTCTCAAGCCAGCTATCGTGACAGCCCTCGCGAGAGCCGTCGAGAAAGCCGCCAGAGCCGTCGTGGTCGACACAGCCGCCGTGACAGCGATAGCTACCCTACCCACATGCACCACGAGGACGGCGGGGACAGCTCGTCACAACATGGCGCCGATTCCGACGTCTTCAGCGAGCGTAGCGCGCGAAGCTCCATGGGTTCGTTCGACGGCGGCCACATGGACCATCACCTCAAAGAGACGGACTGGCGCTCATCGAAGCGTTCTTCGCGCATGTCGGATGTCTCCATGTCGGAGATCTCGCAATACGACCGTGAGGAGTTTGTTCCAACCATCCGCGGTACCCAGCGAATGCCGTTCCGTACGCCGTCTGATGTGAAGGCCATGCAATACTCTTCTCCAGCAGGCTCCGTCGTCGAATCTCCCCGCTCGAGCAAGCGCCCTCAGATGGCAACAATGTCCCGCTTCGGCAGCCCGACAGTGTCTGCTCAGTATTCTCCCAAAGGTCGCACCACACCCACCCGCCTCAAGGCCAAGAAGGAACCCGCTCCTCTCGTGTTGCTCCATGTGACGCTGCTACCTCTCCGCTGGCAATGGGCCGAGATTCTTGAAAGCACATCTTCCGACAATCTTTCAGCAGAGGCCAAGAACCTTCGCGAGGCCTGGCACCACCTCCACGACCGCGTCGCTGAGACCGTCTGCGAGCGTGGTATCCTTCTATCTCACCCGCAAGATGATTACGAGATCTTGGAGGAGCGATTACTGGAAGCCCTCGACCTCCCTCTGCGCCGAAGAGCGCGCGTTCTCGAGTGCGGTCACTACATTGGCCCGTCTAATGAGTCGACCATGACCGAGGAAATCGATAGTGACGAAGAGGAGTATGACGAGGAAGTCAGGAGAAGAAACGCTCTCGCGAAGACCCATTGGTGTCCTACCTGCCGCCACGACATTCGCTACGAGTCCCTTGGGCCTGGCAAGATTTTCCGCATCAAGGTGTATGCCAGCAACGGTCTTATGAGGACTGGTGCCTGGGCTGCCTGCTGGAAGGAGATGGAGCGTGTCGACGTCGAGATTGAGCCCATCGTGACGTCCGGTGTCCTGGATGAGCTGGAGCGCCTTGTGGTTGCCCAATCACAACAGATTGTCAAGCATGAGAACCCCACGATTCTCGAGTCGACTGAGGGCCGGGATATGACCGACGAACATGACATGTCAGCTTTCGACCGCGATGTATCCGAGCACAATCTCGATCGCAGTATGCCTGCTTGGGAGGAGCCCCCTCAGGAACCCTCTTTCTTGGGAGAGTCCAACTTGATTGAACCCAACTATAACGAGGATGAGTCTCACGTTCGAGTTTCTTCGCCCGCGCCCGCCGAGCACAACCGATCGCCATCACCAGAGCCCATGCCCCGGCACGACGAAAGTGAGGAGCGTCGTCTTCGCGATGAAGCCCGCATGCGTGAGATTTACGGCGACAGCCCTCCTGCCCCCGAACCAGAACCTGAATACCAGCATGAGCCGGAACCACAGCCAGAGCCTGAAGCATATGCTCAACCCCCACCCCCACAGCAACCTGAAGAGCAGCCCCAACAGCACTACCACGAGCAACATCAGCAGCAAGCGCCGCCCCCTCACCCTGACGCCGCGTTCGATCAACACCAGGGCAACCAGCGGATGTTCCAGAATGCTGGACTCGGCGAGTTGCTGCTCGAGGCTGCGCGAGTGTTCATGCAAGACAAGAAGAACCTCGCGATCGTGGTCATGGGTCTCCTGATGCTCTTCATGGCCGTTAAGCCGGCGCAGCCCGAGGTCAAGGAATGGGACGGTAAATTTGTCGAGCAGGCCGTACCCGAAATCCAAGTCCACGAGGGATCCAAGGATGCTGTCGCGCCGCCTATCATGGAGACCGTGCAGTCTGTCGTTGAGTCAGTCACTGAGTCGATTGTCTCTGCCGAGACTCCCATCCAGGTCGTCGTCGAGCCGCCTATCATGGAGACCGTGCAGTCTGTCGTTGAGTCAGTCACTGAGTCAATTGTCTCTGCCGAGACTCCCATCCAGGTCGTCATCGAGCCTACCCTCGAGGCCCAGGCTCCCGAGCCTAGCCAAGAAATGCCGGTAGCCGCCGCTGTGGAGCCATCGGAGAGCACAGAGAGCCTTGTCGACGAGGAGGAGCTTTCCTCACCTGTAGTTGAGAGCCTGATTGAGAAAGAGCTGATGCCCTCCCCTGAGCCTACCTCCGCTGCTTGTCATGAGGCTGAGGCTCCCCAGCCTTATGCAATTCATCAGACTATCACCACCAGAGAGGTCATCCGCATCATGGAGACAGTAACAGAAACAGTCAAGGCTTTTGTGACCGAGACTGAGGTTGTCAAGGTGCAGCCCACGGACAGCGTTGCAACTGAAGAGCCTCTTGCTGAGGAGACTCAAGTCAAGGAGCATACCTCACAAGAGGAGAACACTAATGAGGAGCTTGTTTCTCAGTCTAAGACTGAGACTGAGATGGAAGAGGCTTGGGCTACTGCGATTGAGACGGACACAGAGGTGGAAGAGGCACAGGCCACTGAGACTGCAGCACCAGTTGAAGAACCTATTGAAAGCGCAGTCTCCAAGGAGGAGCCTATTGCAGAGGAGGCAAATGAGCAGGAGGCTGAGGCTGAGACGGACGACCATGATGAATTGTGATTTTCCAGGTCAGTGGAGTGGTCTGTGATGAAGGAAGGCGTGCACATGAACAACAGAAGAGACCAAAGAACTGTGTAAGAGATATGAGATGGTCACGACACCACGCACGCACGCCCAGCTGTCTTTTGGGGCATTTGACGACACGCTAGCGAGCGAGCCAAAGAACATGTTTGATATTTCTTTTTCCCCCCTATGCAAGGGGGATGAATGTTGCATGTGGAGGTATTCAGCAGATTGCTTTTTTCCAACGTAGATAGACAGCACGCACATAGATGAACCAGCTTGATGAAAGCTTGTTTGTCATGAAATGGACAATTGATCAGATGCATACAAGTCCCACTTCCTTTGATGTTCCATCGTCTTCATCCTTCTCAGATAGGACACCTAATCTAAGTAGCTTCCATGCTCAGCACATGGAGAGCACTGTTTCTGTTTAATCGCTTTTACGTAATCTTCCCACTGATGGGACGTCGACGAGGGTTTGCCTCAGAAGTTCAACTAGGAACTTGGGCAAAAGCCAGACTTCATATTGCCGGAAATACTGCAGACACATGTTACCACAGGAGCAGTGAGAACCAAGTCACTGTCAACAACAACTGGTCCAGCGGGTTAACAAAGATTCGCCTCTTATCTTGATATCCATCCCGATGACAGTCTGTGACATTCCGAATTGCGGAAAACGCCATCTAGCAAACTAATGTCTCTGCAACTAGCAAAGTTAAATGTGCCTCAACTGATCGAGTTGGTTATAACCGACGTGTTGGCGCGCGCCTACGAGAGGCGCGAGGGGCAGAGGCCACATGAAATTGATACATGTAGATCAAGAATGGCGTATCTGGGACTATTCGGTTGGCGGCAGACCATCAACTCCTGACTGATGCGACACTTTGTTGGCCCAGGTTTGGACCGGCTCTCCTGCACTTCAGCTGTTTCAGGTAGGACTGGGTGGTATGCATGAGCTGCGCCGCTCCCTCCGGAAACAAATCATGAGACCGAAGCGACAGACCGAACCAACAGACAGAAGCAACAGACCAAACCAACAGACCAAACCAACGAGTCCAACCAACAGTGAGGCTTGGTGGCTATACCTTGGAGAACCCTATAAAACTCTTGTTCGCCATTGTTCGTCATGGGAAATTCACTTGGACTTGCCATAGTCGGCACTCATCTACTTGCAACTTGCGCAGACTTTTACAACCATGGCTCAAGTCACACCCGATCCTGGAGCTCTCGATGAGTTGAACTCCGTCGAAACTCGCGCCCTGTTCGACACCACCGACAAGCTTTCTTCGCTCGGCATCGGCAGGATCGTCAATCTCCCTCAGATCATCGTCGTCGGAGATCAGTCATCCGGAAAGTCATCCGTCCTCGAAGCCATCTCTCACGTCAAGTTTCCCGTCAGCTCGGGGTTGTGCACACGTTTCGCCACGGAGCTGGTTCTCCGAAACGGCGGCCAACGACGCGTCAAGGCCACCATTCAGTTCCACAACGATGTTAAGCCTGCACAGGAGATGCGGGTCGACGATTCTGAGAGAGAGGAGGACATTGGCAAGATCGTCGCCGCCGCCAAAGAGCACATGGGCATCACCGATTCCAATAGGGGATTCTCCAAGGATGTTCTTCGTCTGGAGATTGAAGGCCCCAACCTCTACCCGCTCACCCTGGTCGATCTACCGGGCATCTTCCACACCGCGACAGCGAAGCAATCGGCGGAGGGCAGGACGACCGTCATGGAGTTGGTGGAGAGCTACATGCAAAAGAAAAACAGCATCATCCTCGCCGTCGTATCAGCGAGCAATCAGCTCGCAAACCAGAGAGTCCTGGAGGAAGCCGCAAAACACGACCCCGCCAGAGAGCGTACACTTGGGGTCATAACCAAGCCGGATCTTCTCCACCCAGGGTCTCCCGACGAACTCGAGTATCTCCAGGTAGTCAGGGGCCGTGAGGCGGTGCATAACCTGCAACTGGGATGGCATGTGCTACGCAACCTTCCAGACTACGGCACATCCGAGGCAGAACTTGAATCCCGCGACGTAGTCGAGAGAAAGTTCTTCGAGTCCGGGTCCTGGGCTTCCATCCCGGCGATTCATCGGGGCATATCTGCTCTCCGGAAACGGCTCAGCCACATTCTCCATGACCACATCAAGAAAAGTCTTCCAGGCGTTCTTGAAGAGATTCAGGGGAAGCTCGCTGAGCACGAGGTCGAGCTCGCACGATTGGGCCAGGCGAGATCCACTGCTGCTGACATGAGGGCATATCTCGTGGACATCGCGGGAGGGTTCGAGAGACTTGTCCGCGACGGCATCCAGGGTCATTACAATGATCCGTTTTTCGGCGGCTTTGATGGCACTGATCGGAAGTTGCGGTCTCACCTGCGAAGTTTCAATCGAGCCATTCGTCACATCCTCATCGTGCAGGGCTCATCGCAGAAGATTTGCCCTGGTGCGCGTGGTACTCCGAGACGGGAAAGAGTGCCCCTGCATCTTGAAGAGTTCCTTGACGAGCATCCGTACGATCTTCCTTTGCCAGAACCGATCACTTGGTCGGAGATGGCCACTCAATTGGAGCGGCAAGCGGCCGCCAACCAGGGCACTGAGTTTCCCGGATATGCCAACACGAACTTGATTGTACAGCTTTTCCAGAGGCAGTCGAAGCCCTGGGAGTCCGTAGCCAGACTACATTTGGAGAAGGTCACCGCTGTCGTGAAGGCCTTCGTGGACCAGGCATTTGAGCACGTGGCTGGGCCCATGGGCTCCTGCAGTACCACGTCCACCATTCTGTCGACTTGCGTCGATCCTTTCTTCGATGCAAGAGAGGAGATTCTCGAGAGCAAGTTGCGGGAGCTCCTTCGACCTGTGCAGGAGGGCTATGCGCTCCCTCTCGATGCTGACTTCCAAGAAGCTATGGACCGCAGAATTTCTGATAGTGAAGTGGAAGATGCATCAGACGACGACGAAGCAGACGACGACACAGAAGACGACAACTCCGACGGCTCGCAACACTCGGAAACAGCCCTCCCGCACCGACACAATGAGTTCGGGACCGGGCGAGCCATCGAAACAATGCAGACCTTCTACGACGTACGTATTGACGGGTTGCTAAAGTAATCAGTCGAAAGCTCACTGACTTGGCCTAGATGGCGTTGCGCACATTCACTGATAACCTGATCAACCTGGCTATAGAGAGCTGTCTCATACAAGAGCTTCCAGGAATCCTGACGCCGAAGGATGTCAACGGAATGGACGACGAGAGGCTGGCGGAGCTCGCGGCCGAGTCGGAGGAGATCCGGGCGCGCCGGTCACAGCTGCAGACCGACATCAAGCTGCTCAAGCAGGGCCTGGAACAATGTCGCCGGTACAGACCCAGAGGCGTGATGAGTTAGAACAATTCCATCCCTTTGCCACTGAAAGAACATGAGCTCATGGTGATTCCTTCAGTTCAACCCACGACTCCACCGAAGGGCCCTCAGCGGGATACCACTGGGAAATTGTCGCCGATCGGTGAGCAGTGTTTGACCGCTTCAAGACAAAACCCTCTGTGCTGACTACCAGTGGCAGCTGCACCTCACAGCCAACAGACGAGCCGAGTGTCCGCACCAAAGACGGTTCCTATCCTCGCAATGCCCAGCAAAACTGAACAGACAGCTGAGTCTGCTCCATCTAAGAGCAAGAAAGATGTAAGGGTCAAGCTGCCTCGCTCCGAAAGCTATGCGCAAACTGCCGCAAAGCCCGAGAAAGCCTCTCCGACCAATTTCGGCCGACTCTTTGCCGATACGTCCAGAAAGCCTGCCTGGTCTAGTAACGGAACCAGCAGCATCTTCAGCCAAAACCCGAGTCCCTCGCATTTGGGTTCCGAGAGCACGAGCGGGGCATCGAAACGGTTATTCGACTGGCCAGAAATTGAAAAGGGGCTCGGAACGATGGGGAGTGCAGGAACCAAAACCTCTTTGTTTGGCTCCAATATCTTTGGGCCTCCAAGCACCGCCGTGAAGACTTCGCCGTTCGGCTCCAACGACAAAAAAGACGCGGCAAAACCGCAGGGTGAGAAGACCAGCATTTGCGCCGCACGGGGGTAGCGAGAGGCTTTCTTGTCCGGCTGACGCGCAAAGTTCCCAGGAGCAACCGCCTTTCTCAACAAGAGCCCCGGGATTTTCGATGCTAGATGGACTGGGCATGAACAGCCCGTTTTTGGGAAATCCGCCGCGAGGGAGAAGTTTCGCCACATTTGTTCTTCGGAGACCCACAGCTACTTCTCTCCTGAAGAGCTAAGGCTGAGACATTATTAGATGCTCTTATATCCATGGCCAGATCACAAGCGTCCGCTAAGCAGTGTATTTCAGATTCGGTATCATAGTTAGCTGTTTCATATATTGACAATCTCGCCGTCATCGGGCTCATTAATGCTTGAAGAAAAAGACAGAAAGAGAAACGAAGTGAATATAAATGAGTATGAAATTGTCCGGTCCTCCTGAGACCAGTGTCACTAGTACGTTAATCACATTGCTGCCTTAAATATATCATGAAGTGGTTTCCCTACATCATTGAGTAGTGGTGCGGTGCCCTTCAGTTGATATCTAGGCTCACAGGATCAGGTTTTTTTTGGTCGTACTGTAAGATGCACGAACAGCCATTGCAACTTAAGCCTCGTTAACATGGAACGCCACAGAAACAAATTTGCATCCTACCCTGCAAGTGCTTAATACTCGATGAATCCCAATTCACGTTCTGGTTGCTTTTCTCATTCGTAATATGGGAAATCCACATCTGTAACCAGTGGCTGCATAAAATCATAGCCGCCCATATCCTGGCACTCAACACCACCGAGACATGACATCCGCTGATGATCTCTCAACAATTCAGCAATTAGTAATGATTGTAGCGGAATTTCTAGGTGCCTTCCGCAAAGTTAAACGCTCCGTATGTCTCTCAGCTACATGTGTAATTTGGAAGTGACATGCATACATACACAGCATCGGCAGGGTTCCTGTTCAAGCAAGTACTGGCTGGGAGAAAACGGCTTGGACCTCTTAAGTGGAGTGTGACGAATTTGGGGCTATTAAGTCATGTTATCAATTAAATCTCAGCTACTACATATATATAATATATTAAAACCACCTCCTCTGACCTTCGCGAACCTGAACCTGACCATGCATGATCTTGCTTATTGGGGCTATTCCCAGATATTACCTCGCTTCGTGTGCCGACATGTTGAAGTGCAGGAACTGATCCGATATTCTACTGATTGACCTTGTCCTTCGCCAAGTATGAACCTGACGCGGTCATCGCCATGATTCCCTGAGAAAACCGCAGAATTCTAGAAACGCCAAAATCTTGCCTTGTTTTCGATCCAATGCCTTTTTCCCCCCAGGATCCGCGGGCACGTTAGGACTTCAATACTGCTGTGCTGCAGTCAAAAACAAGGAGTGTCGTTTGTCATATGGCAGAGCTTGAGGTGCAGAAGTTTGGAAAGTACCTAACTCACATACTACAGTAGTAGTATGGGGGCCGTAGCATCCTTCGGAGCCTCAAGATTTGAACATCCAATCTCTCTCAAATGGGCGATCTCTCGAACTCGTGGCTGTGCCCACTGCCGGATTCGAAACGTATACTAGTATTAATCTACAGCCGTTGACCTTCGGAGCGGGTCGTGGCGGGGGCAGACGGACGAACGGGGTATAGTTTGATCCCGGGCCGGGAAACCCGTCGCCTTACGCCCCGCAATTTGCAGACTATTGGTGGGTGTTCGCATTCACCTCCACTTGTTATGCCCCGTGTTGTGTACTCTGAGATCGTGAAAGGCAGCTACGACGATGTAGGCTCCCTCAAATCTGCCTTCGAAGGCGCCCACGCCATCTTCGCCGTCACCGATTGGGCAGCCAACTACTCGCGCGTCAGCGAGGATGCGGCGCTGCAGGAGAAGGCCAGGGCGGCAAGTACAAGCACGCTTACGAGTTCGACTCCTAGGCCGGCGCTGAGAGTTACATCCGGGAGCAGCTCCCCGATCTCCGGGCCCGGCTGAGCACTGTCACCCTGGGCGTCTTTCTTCCAAGAGACCTGGAGGGACATCTCCGCCTTCAGGCCGCATAAGCAGCCGGACGGCACCTTCGAGTACGTGCGCCTGAAGGTTTCAGGGCCGCACGAGGCGACCCCCGAGTTGGTCGCCACCCGGGACACGGGGGCCTTCGTCGAGGCGCTGGTCCTTCACCATCCACCCGGCACGCATGTTTTGGGCGCCAGCGAGATCATCACCAAGCCAGACTACGCGGCGCTCTGGGGCCGCACATTGGGAGTCCACGCCACCGTGAGAGACGTGTCCGAGGAAGAATACGTCAAACACATCCCGGAGGGATTCATCATTCGAGGCCACCATAGTGGACCATCTCAAGTTTTTTGCCGAGTATGGATACGCCGGCGGGAATCCGAAGGTCAAGACTCCGGCCGAGTTGGGTATCGAGACGACTTCTTTGGAAGAATACACTTTCGAGGTGAGGATTGGAGTGCGGTGTTGAAGGGAGAAATCTAAGCTATCAGCACAAATAAAAGAGTCAATCTATTGAACACAACTTGGAATTGCAATCAGCTTCTCGCCTCTTTGCCTCCGCCAGTAATTGGTCGACACTATCATCTCCGGGCAACCTCGCAGTACAAATCCCCATTTTCGTAGGAAAGGAAGGCTTATTTCCCAGCTTTGAGGATCCATCCCATGGCTCTTCTCCCCAGACCACAAGCCCAGCCCATTCTTGCCTCCCTCCGCCCGACTCCATGACATGGTCAAACAATAGTTGCTCGTCCGCGGGTATAATGGTGCTAGCGAAGGCCAACAAGTTGTCCCGCAGTCTGGGCAACGGGAACAGATCGAGCCACGGGTGATGTCTCGTCCTCAGTTGCATTTCCGTAGGCACAAGGCTGGGCGGCATAGGGGCCGCAGGTGCTGCTGTACCCGGATTAGGCCCTTGACCGTCGCGGCCGAATGGCGAGATGGACTCGCAGACGAGCCAGTCAAAGTTGAAGCCCAGCGCGGCAGCGTTTTTCGTGAAGCCGGTCATGATGTTGAGCTGCACGAGCTTCAGGTAGTGGTCGGCGCACGGGTCAGCCATCACGTAACTTGCCAGAGCTTGTTCGGCGAATTGTGCTCTTTTCTGCGCGACCTCCTCCTTTGAGCAGTGGCTAAACATCGTGATGGTGCTGTCCAAGCGAGGAGCAGTTGCCCTGCCGTCGTATGGTGAAAGGTTTTGGGGCATCAGCGACATTGGGGGAAGTGGACTCGCGAGGAGTAGCCTCGGGCGGCGTATACTCGGGCGGAGTAGCCTCGGGAGAGGAACCATGAGAACGCTTTTCTCTTTTTCTCTGCCTTGCTGCGTTCCTGTTCAGCGTCACCTTTTCCGATACGTCGGGGACAAACTGCGCGCTGCGCCATCGCGACTCACAAAGTCGTTTATTCAGCCTGTTCTGCAGTTTCTTTCGCTTAACAACGGAGTCCATGTATTGATCTTGCGTACGCAGCAGAATAATACAATAGGCTTGCTTGTCTATTCTAAAAGCCTATATAGGGGTTAACCAACCCTTCTAGATATCAATCTCTCGTACCTAATGCACTTATGCCCATGTAACCGGATATCCAGTATCCGGCTTCATATCCTGCAACTCAGTGCCCTGCTGTGGTTGATTCGTTTTCATCGAGCAATGATTGGGCATCGGATTCTGACCCGTCCCTCGAGGTTTTGTCAAGACGTTCACTCAAGTCACGACTTCGCGACGTGACATCCAACAGTAATTCGGGGTTGGCTTCAATGGACAGAACGGCACTTCCGCACGGAAGGACTGAACATGGGCGCCTTGTCGGACCCACACATCGCCATAAGCGAGGTGTGCACGGGTCGGATGTTCCGGGATATGAATTTACGCCCAAATATAGGTTATTTGCATTAGATCTATGTCAGCACTGAATTTTCATATATAGGCGCTAATTTGGCCCCTTAGTTAGTTACACACATATTAATATATCAAATTATGCATAATAATTGCTAGCTATACTATTACCTAATAGTTATAAGCCTAGTTAATTTCTAATAATAAGTATTTTAATTATATAGTTACTTTCTAGTAATATATAATAGCTGTTAATTAGCAAAGTAAGTTAGAATCCTATAATTAAAGTTATTATAATCCTAGTATCTGATTTAGCTGAGTAATATAGCTAGTAATTATATTAAAAGAATAATAAGCTAGGAAAGTTTAAAGGAATTAGCTAGGCTCCCCTAAATCTAATATTATTAAATAAATTATCTATTATTAGAGGAAAAGTAAAAATAAGCTACCTCCTTATTAATAATAAATCCCTTATATAAATTAAATCTAACTAATAATAAGAGTTTAAAATAAGCTTAGATAATATAAATATTAATACCCCTTATCTATAAAATAATAATAACTAGGTTAAATAGTATAACTATATTATATTAACTACTAATTAATATAGAGTTAAAGACTATACTAATCTAAATAAAACTATTACTAATAATAAGCTTAGTTTTATTCTTCTAGATAATAATAACCTATTATTTAATAATAGAGCCTAAATTACTAAACTATAATATTAAAGCTAATTAGAGAAATATAAGTATATTAGAGATAACTTAGTAAAGCTTAGTAGAAATATTATAATATTAATTAACTAGATTTATCTAAGCAAAGTTACTAATAAACCTAATACTTAATCTATTCTTAAAGTATTATAAAAGGAGTTTTAACCTAATAACTATATAAGATAATACTATATCCTCTAGTAATATAATACCTACTTTTATTTAGTTAAAAGATTCTAGTTATTTAAGTACTTAGTTACTTACTAGGAGATTATAAAAGAGGCTATATAGGCTAAAACTCTATTTCTAATAAGTTCTACTATCTAAGTGTCTAACTTTCTTAATACTATTAAGGAAATTACTCTAGAGTACTATATAGGGGCTGCCTTTTCCTTTTTAGATAATAACTATAAAAGTAAGAGATAAGGTAGTAAAATAGAGCTAACTACTCTCCTATAAATTATAGGTATAGACTAGGCTTATAAGTTTTACTACTAGGTTTATATATTTTATCTAGACTAGCTTACCTTATTTAAATTACTATTAATAAAGTTAGTAAAAGGATCTAGCTTTATAACTTAGTAAGGGGAGAATAAAAAGGCTATAACTTTAATATAAAAGGTATTAGCCCTAGCTAGAACTTTAAACTATTAGAAGGATAATAAGCTAAAATACCCTACTTATAAGAAGTATTACTAAATAATAGACTGCTTCTATATAAATCCTATAATTAGGCTAAAGTTATATAATATAAATAACTCTGCTAATAAGGCCTATATTAAAGCTAGAAATAAATAGTTATAAAACCTAAGAAATATTAAAGTATAGATAAAGTTAGAGATTATAATTAAGAAGATAAAAGCTAAGTTAAGTGGTAACTAGAGGAATAATAATAGTTACTAACTATTATAAAGCTACTCTGAATTATAAAAACACTATAATAATATATATATTTCTCTTTATAGTTAAGATACTTAGAGTAATAATAAAAGCACCTATTTTTCTTCTTTTTATAGCTATAACTAAGCTAGTTTTATAGTAAGTAATGCTTTTTATAATAGTATTATTATTAACTATAGTACTACTTTTTATATCTATAATAATATTAGCTATATAACTAACCTAGACTACTCTTAGTAAAAGTGAATCCTTACTAGAGGAGGTATTATTATTACTAAGGCTATTAGCAAAATAAAAGTTAAGCTAAACTAAAATAGTATAAATAAGAAGGATATTATAGTACTTAATATATAGTTTTACCTATTATATCTAATAACTCTTCTATTAGTAAAGATCTTATAGGATAAGAGACTTATATTTATAACTAAAGTTCTAAGCCTTAAAAATAAGCATAGCAAAATCCTCTACTTTACCCCTTATTAATTAGGGTAATATATTATTAAATACTACCTATATAATAAAGATAAGAATTATATTAAAAGTGCTAAGTAAGTCTGATTTAAGGTAGATAATATAGAGAAATGATCTTTTACTAGTTTTAAGTTATTAAAAACCTAGAAGTTATCTAAGGTTAAAGCTTAGTTATAGTATAAGAGGCTTAGCTATCTAAGTACTAAAAGCCTTAAGTAACTTATAAAGACTACTATAGGTATTAAACTTAAAGGGATTATAAAAGATAAGTATAAAGCCTATACTATAAGTAAGGCTATTTAATAAGTATTAAAGAGACCTCCTAACTATTAGCTAATAGTACTAGATAACTATATTACTATTAACTTCTTTCTAATAAGCAAGCTTTATAATAGGAAGAAGTATTTTCTATTACTTAGTAACTACTAGTCTGATTTTATCTAGAAGTATACCCTATATATCTATAAGAAAGGTCTTAAAGCACTCTAATATATTATTACCTACCTTAATTAATAATATAGTATTACTATCTCTATTATAAGACTTAACTAGAATATAGTACTTTATAATATCTTTAATATATAGTGAAACAGGCTAAGAACCTTAAGATAAAAATAACAAAACCACACACTCCCACACACTTATATAGGAATATTATAATATTATAGCTTTATATCTAGAGGCTCCAGAACAAAGAAAAGGATCTCTCTGAGCATAATAACCTTATTATAGATATAATCTGTTAAGTAAAAGTGATAAAAGCTTCTAAATAATAAGATAAACTATAATAATGCTAACTAATAATACTCCTCTATTCTCCTCTCTACCCTTAATAAGGTAAAAGTTCTACTATACTATACTAACTAATATATCTATCTAGGCACTCTCTAAACTAGGCTATTTATACTGCTTTGTCTTAATTATCCCCTATAGTCTTACCTTAACATTCTGTAAAAAAAACTATATACTAAAGAAAAATTATATAAATAAAAACTACTATTTATAAAGAAAAAGGTAATCTCTATACTATCTAATTACTCCTTTTAGATTATTATAGACCTAATTACTTCTTCTTATAGTTATACTATTCTAGTTTTCTTTATTTAGGCCTATTTTCTATAAGCTTATAAGCCTTATTCTAATCTAAACTTTGCTTATATTATCCCTATTTATACTAGCTAGATAGCTGTGAAAAGTAGTAACTATAGTTACTTTTAGGGATATTATCTTTAATCTATTACTAGCAGTTAACTTACTCTATAATATAGTTCTTATAGCTATTATAGATAGGCTAAAGAATATTAAATAAAGCTAGATATAGGGAATATTTCCTAGTAATAATAGTTTAATATAGTACTAGAGTGGGAGGGTATAAAGGGGTTATATCTTATCTAGTATTAGGCAGTCTAGCTAGCAAAATAAAAGGGTTAGATAGAGTTAAATCTAGATCTATAAGGCTAGAGTTATTATTACTAGGAGATAGCAGAGTGCTATAGAGACTAAAAGCTAGTAAGTCTAGATCTATAATAGTATAGAAGCTAGCTCTGCTAGAGTAATAAGAAGTAGGTTCCCTACTATTAGGCTTACTAACCTAGCTTTTTATAAAGTATAAAGTAAAAGTCTTTATAGAAAGCCTTAATACTTTAAGAGGTAGTAAAAAGGAGGGTATTCTAGATACTAGGAGCTATATCTTATTAGTATTACTATATAATTCTACTATAAAAAGGTCTATCTGGAATATTTATAAAGGTTTATTATTATAGAGTATAGAGTATTTTATAAACTTAGTAGTAATCTTTAAGATATACTAGGTAATAATTTAGGATTAATTTCTCTTTACTACTCCTTTTATAGCTACTACTAATACTATACTATTAATAATACCTTTATAAATATAAGCTCTAACCTAATCTACTACTTTAAGGCTATATATCTATAAATCCTACTATTAGAGCTAGGATCTAACTATAGTATTCTTCTAAAAGAGAGTATAAACGTTAATAGGAGCTCTAAGAAGCTTATAGTACTAGAAGAGGTTTTCTATAGCCTCTATAAATAGTCTATTAGAATTTCTACTCTAAATTAGATTAGTATAGTAAGTAGTTCCCTTTTCCTAGTTTACTACTATTATTACCTAGTAGTTACTACTATATTAAATATAAAAGATAGTAATATCTAACTAGATAAGTAGGTTATAATAGGTGTCTATAATTAATAATATTAAGACCTAGTACCTGCTAAGAGAGGGTGCTACTCTTATTTGCTAGGTAACTTATCTTTCCAGAATCTATATATATTTACCTAACCTATATATATTAAACTTAGTAAAGTAATATATTTCTTCTACCTTAAAATAGGTTTCTATTACTAGTTTCCCTTAAATATTATAGAGATAAGTGAGATAGTATTAGATAACTAATAGAGATTACTTAGCCTATTTTCTAGTTATATTAAACCTATAGTAGAATTAGATCTGCAAAAATAGTATAGTATTCTAACTTAACTTAATATACTAGTTAGGTGCCTCCTTTTCCTCTATCTTATTCTTTAATAGTTCTAGATTACTAGTTAGACCTATAACTAGGAGTTCTAGGGTGCTATAAGGGTTATTAATATAGATAGGTTATCTAGAATTATTAGTATAATAAGGGCTATATCCTAGATAAAGGGAAGGCTTATTATTATAAAGGTTAAAGGCTCTCTTTTCTATCTATCTATTTTCTTAGTATATAGTAGTAATAATCCTATTTTAGTAGGTATAATTCTATATAGTATTAACTATAAGGTAATTATTAATAATATCTCTTATTCTAGTATTATAGTTTTTAGATAGACTTAGATTTAGGTTTATAAGAGGCTTAATAGATATATTAATAGATATAAAAGCTCCTACTACTTAAATATTAGATATAGACACTTTAGGGTTAAAGTTAAGCATTTTAAGATATCTAAGATAGAGCTATACCAGGGTTAATCTATCTATAAATATAGAGTTAGATACTATAGAGTTCTAAGTATAAATTATCTTCTAAATCTTCTTATTATATAGTAGAGAGATAATCTTTTTAATATACTTAGCCCTATTAGTAGTTCTTAATAGAGTTAGAAAGACTATACTATCTGCTTCTAGATCTCTATTATAGAACTTAGAAGTGATTTAATTTATCTATATATTAAAGATCCCCTTAAAGGAAGAACTAGTCTAGTACTTAGCTAACTCTAGCTATATATAGTAGTAAAGCTACTTAAAGCAGAGTATATCTAATATTTATAGCTGCTCTTCTTAGAGTTAGAGTATATAGATAACTTTAACTAAGTGTTTAAGGATAAATATTATACTATTAAGAGGCTTATAGATAGCTATTATAAACCTAATTAGTATCTTAAAATATAATTCCACTTTCCTATTATACTAGAAGTTATTATAGAAATAGGAAAAGCCTAAAAGTTAGTTAATAAGTAAGGTAGAGTAAAAGACTACTTCTCTATTAGTACTCTTTTTAGCTAGTAATTAGAGAATAAGTATAGTAAGCTAGCTTTTCTATATAATAGCTCTACTATCTTTAATTCTAGTATTAGTAGAGGTATAGTATTATCTAATAAGGCTAATCCTATTAGAGAGGTTATAAGTAAAAAGTTAAAAACTAGTCTCTATATTAGAAGCTAAAAGGGAAGTCTTAGTCTAAATAGTCCCTTATAAATTAAATAAGTTAACTATAGTAACTAATTCTCCTTTATTCCCTTTAACTTAGCCTAGTTATTAAGATCTAGCAGGTTAAGGCTATTAGAGATAAATATAGAGTTAAGCTATAGGGATACTAGAGTAAAGCTATTAAAGCTCTTTATATTTAAGGTTCTTATTTAGCTTAAAAGGGAATTAGAAGTAAAAAGGAAGTATCTATCTAGCTAAGTGCTGCTTATTAATCCTTATAGCTAGGATATTTAAGGTTCTCGTAAAGAGAATAGAGTTAGTAAGTATAATAGTAGTCTCTAAGAGCTTACTATTCTACTTATCTCTCTTCTAAAAAAACTTCTCTAAAGTAGTAATAAGAAATACCTCCTTAACCTAGATATTAGTAATCTTAGCAGGAAAACTCTTAGATAAAGATATTATTAAGGATAGGGTAAATAGAGGTAATTATAGACTTAATTAAAGCTTCTAGTAAGGGGGAAAGGTTATATAAGTAGTATAAAAGGGTAAAGGTTTATAATATTATAAGGAGAGAGTTATATATAGGTAAGTATAAGTTAGAGTAGGAATTTATACTTAAATATCTATAAAGAGAGCTTAGAATATAAATTAAGTTAAGCTATAATACTAAATTAATTATTAATAGGTTAAATCTGTTTATATTAAGAGGGATAAAGTAGTTATTTATATATAGGTTAAAGGAAGTAGGCTGCTAGTTACTAATTATTAACTAACTAGGATAAAGAGATAGAATAAGAATAGGTAGTAGGAGGAGGTAGTTATAAGGGTTAACTCCTTTTCTTATCTAATTAATCTTAACTATAAGAAAGGCTTAACCCTTTAAGCAAATAATTTAATAGGAGGTGAGGTAACTAGATTATATAACTAGATCTCCTCTAGCTCTTTCTAGCTTTTTCTTCTTCCTCTATAATATAACAGAGATAGTAATCTCTCTTTTATATCTATAAAGCATAACCTTAAGCCTTTTTTAATACTTATTAGTTATAGCTTCTATTAGGAATCCTAATAATCCTTATATACTAACTTAGCTAAGAAAGTATATCTTTTAGCTCTTTATAAATAAACTAGTTTCTAATAAGAGAGACTATAACTTCCCTCTATATATTAAGCCCTCTATTAACTCTTTTATAGTAAGTAGATTTACTCTTTTAGCTCTTACTTTATATATTTACTAACCTTTTTATATAGGTTATAGTATCTCTTATATAGTACTTACTTAAGCTTCTAAAACCTTTCTAGCTATACTAGAAAGTAAACTTCTATATAAAAGTTCTACTTTTAAATAACTATAAGATTATTATTTATTAGTTCTAGGAGGCTTATACTAGTCCTTGCTACTAGAGTATAATAGAGAAGAAACTACTATTCTATAAGTATATCTTTATTACTTTAGTAGTTATAGATATTTTTAGACTTTAATTAGTAAAGATAATTAATCCTAATAGATCTAAGATTAGCTATAGCTTCTATATTTAAGCTAATAGAGGTTATAATATAGTTTCTTATAGCAGTTATAAGTAGTATGCTTACTCTCTCTATAATAAAGCTACTAGAGCTTAGATTTATAAGCTATATTTTAAGTATATAAGTATATCTAGTAATACTTATACTAACTATCTTTACTATAAATAAGATTCTAAGTGTTCCTTTAACTTTAAGGGAAACTATAAGGCTTTTAGCTATAGTATAGGTGATCTAGAATAATAAAGTAGTAAATTTAAGGGAGTGGTTACCTAGTTTTAGATTAACTAGCAGATTATAGAGAGGTCTAGAGTAACTTATTTAAAGTTTAGAACTATAATAGAGTGCTATAAGACTTAGCTAAAGGAGTATAAGTCTAGGTTACTATTTATTCTTACTAGTTACTTTCTAGCTAATTTAGATATTCCTGTTTCTAATAAGAGAGAGCAGGTTAAAATTCTAACTAGGGTTTAAAGGAGAAGAGCAGGAAAAAGGAAGAACTAATATAATATTCTATATATATAGCAGTCTTTACAGACCTAAAAATATAAATTAATAAATAAAATCCTCTTTATTTAACCTTAAAATACTTTAATATATATATTCTATGCAAATAATATAGGAAAGACTAGGAAAAAGTAGGAAAAATTGCATAAAGTCTTAGTAAATTAGGTAAAATTAACTAGCTATAATAATGCTTTTCTAATATAGTATAGCTACCTTAAAATATAGGTGGGAGGGTTCCTTTATCCCTAATTTCTTTAATAATATAACTATTTATAGCTAGAGAAACTCACTAACCTAACTACCTATATAAGGCTATAGTTATATAAGAGGATAAGTATAGAGTTAATTTAAAAGTAAGAATATTATTGCAAATATAAAATAGATAAATAATTGCTATAGGAGTGGAAACTAAAGAAGAGCAGATAGATAATATAAAATAATATAATATTATGCGGGGATATATCCCCTCTTAGAACGCTAAGTATAGAAGTCTGATCTGGAGTAGTAATATAAAAAATAACTAGCTAGATATTATAGATATAGCTAAACTATTAAAGTTAAACTATAACTTAAAGACTTTCTAAGTAATAATAAGCTAGAACCTAGTACTTAAAGTGGAAGGCTATCTAGTTAAGGTAGGAGACTATAAAGAGGGATTTTCCAGGATAAGATATAGAATATCTAAGCAGTAACAGAGAGAAACAGAGCATACTAATTACTAGAAAGGTTATAGTATGCTTCTAATAGGTTTTATATAGCAGGATTTGCTATAAGTATAGCAGTAATCTTAGTAATATAATTCTTAATATAACTATAGTGCTTAGGCTAGATACTATTATTACTAGTAAGATTAGAACTATAAAGGTATAAGAGTAAACTTAAATAGCAAGTAGAATAATATAGGTATAAGTAGGCTAGCCTTAGTATTATCCCTATAATCTGTTCTAATATACTAAGCTGGGAAAACATAGTTAAGTAATTAAGGCAGAGAGTATAGTAAGGCTCCCTTTAAGAGTATAAGCCTTGCCTATTATAGATATAAAAAGATATATTCCTCCTTAATAGCACTAATCCTAGCAGGTTATACTATATTATCCCCTATCTTAGTATACTAACTGTTTCTAACTAGATTAAATAGCTAAAGCTCTATATAAAGTTCCTATATTACTCTTATCTAGTTAAGGGCCTCCTTTAGAGCCTGTAAATATACTACTAAGTGTATAATCTGCTATAGAATATTACTATTTAGATTACTTATTAATAGAGGGTTAGTATTATTAGAGCTAGTAAAAGGTTTCTCTACTTCTTCTTTATTACCTTTATTAGAGTGGAGATAACTATAGGTAGAGTAAATCTTATTAAGTTAGTCTATAAGGTTAAATCTATACTAGTTAATATCCTCTAGTTCCTAAAAACCTTCTAGAACCTTAATAAACTTTTTTAGGTAGTTTCTAGTATAAGTTAACCTATAAAGGGGTTCCCCTATAAGGGTTTTAAGCTAATATAAAGTATTATTAGAAGCCTTTAAATAGATCCTAAAGGGGCCTTTCTAATAGTAGTTAAGCTTAGTATTTAAAGACTTATCTATATACTATTTAATATTAAATACTAGAATAAGATTACCCACTTCTAATTCCTAGCTATATAAGATATAGTATTTCTAGTAATTAAACCTATCTGTAATATGCTTATACTAGGCTATAATTATCTTTTATATAGCAGTATAGTTCTCGTTAAGCTATTTAAAAGCTTTTATCTATATAAGAAGCTCCTCCTTAGATATTATTATCTAGTTCTATACTAGTACTTTCCAGGTTAGTATAAATATCTTAATTAGAGTTATAGCTTTATACTTATAGAGTAGGTAGAAGGGGCTATAGCTAGTTAAAACTCTAATAGAAGTTCTATTAGCAAATAGTATAGCTTAAAAGGATAGCTAGAAGTTCTTACCTATATTCTTTATCTAAGTAGTAAGAGTATATATAATAGTCTAGTAGCTAACTTTAATAGTACTATTAGTATATAGGTTATATATAGTAGTAACTTTTTGCTTAAGCCTATATTTGCAGTTAAATTTAATAACTGCACCCTTATTTTTAGAGCCTCTATTAATAATAAGTATACTATAGAGCTTATAGTAATAAATAATATTCTCCTATATAAACTTAGTAATAAGGTAAGAGTTAGCTTACTATATCTACTAAGCCTTTACCTATCTAGTTAGAAAGCACTAGGCTTTAACTATATTCTATTTACTAACCTTCTATATATCTAATACTATATAAGTAAATAGCAGCTCTAAGAGTGCTAAGAAATAGTAAGGGTTATCTATATGCCTAGGCTTATACTTCTAATAATCTTTATAAGTTTAAACTTATTTGCTAACTTATTAGTAGAGGCTATACTAGTAATACTACTCTACTAACCGTTTAATAACTATATTATATCTCCTATATCTACTCTCTTAATATGCTTTTATAATAAGCTTAGTTTAGGTCTATAAATTATCTATAACTTATTATAGGGTAGGCTTATATATACTAGAATATATAAATAATAACTTATCCTTTAAAAAGAATTTCCCAGTCTTCTCTTTAAACTTATAGTATAAACTAGGCTTAATTCCGTCTAGCTATCTTAAAGTACTAAGATAGTAGGCAATTTAGTATAAATAGTAACTCTAGTATAAAGAGCTATTTAGTATAGTATTAGGGATATCTATAAGTCTTAGAGACTCTTATAGGATATTATTAACTTTAGTAGTGAGGATTTTAGCAAAGCAGACTTTATCTCTATCTGCCTATACTTTATTAAAGAAACAGATAGTAATTAGGTTTATAAAAAAGATTTGCTTATTAATCTAGTTATTAATTTCTCCTTTAGTATCTTAGTTAAGCTTATCTAATAGTCTGCTAGGTTTATAAGATAATCTGTTAGTTATAATATTCTAGCTTCTAGGTAGGTACTTAACTTCAAAGTTAAATATATAAATCTATAAAATCTATCAGATAATAAGAGCTCTAGGCAGATTAGAGGTAGTGCTATTAAGCTGAGTAATAAGGGTCTTAGTATCTATTTCTAGTATAAAGTAGTAACTATAGAGATAAAAGCAAACTTATTTAAGGGCCTTAAGTATACCCCTTAACTCTTTCTTCCTAGTATTATAGTTTAGCTCTATGCTAGCCTATAAGCCACTCTTATATCTGGAAACTATACGCTTACTATTAATATATTAACTAAGAATAATACTCTAACTAAGACTACTAGTATTAATTATAAGATAGATTTTACCTATATTAGCACTATAGTTAAGCCTAATAAAAATAGGAGTAGAGGTAAGTTAGTTCTTAAAAGTATCTATAGCTAACTATTAAGGCTAGTTCTATTTAAACAGAGTATCCTTCTTTAAGAGCGCTATAAGCAGCCTAGCTATAGCTAAAAACCTCTAAACCTAAATATAATAGAATATTATAATACTAAGAAAAAATCTGAGGTTAGTAAGGTTATTATAGACCTCCTATTTTCTAATTTTAATAATCTTTAATTTCTCTAGCTTTTAGCTATTAGTGCTATAAATATATCCTATAATAGTAACAGATTGCTAGGCCTACTATAATTTCTTAATAGTAATAGTATAGCTAGCTAACTTAATATTAATAAGAACCTTATTAATATTCTAGATATACTCTAGGATATATCTATATAGTTTAGAGTAACTAGAAACTTCTTTATTATTATACTTTAAGGTAGGGCTCTTAATAGCTATATTATTAAAGAAAGCTTTATAGTAGGTTAGAATTAAGTTATATAGGATTTGTATTATAACTCTTATAAACTAGGCTATAGAGTTAGTAGCTTTTTAAAGCAGAATATATATTTAAAGGAGGCTAATTAGTATTATAAAGGTTATAATATTATAGCTATATAGATCTAGTAGAACTTAGTTATACCTAGAAAAGAAATCTAATAGTAAGAGAAGCTAGTATATTATAAAGTTTTCTAAAAACTTATTACTAAATAGGGGTAAAGCTATATTATATAGGGTAATAGTATTAATCTTAGTTATAGAGTTAATAAGATATATCTTTCTATTCTTCTTTCTAACTAGAAAGAAGGGGTTCTAGTAAGCTATATAGCTTTACTTAAAGATACCCTTTTTTAGCCTATCCTTTAAAATTATTATTATATTACCCTCTAAAGCTTTTAGAATTAGTATACTTCTCACTTATTAGGTCTTATAAGGGATAACTCTAATTACTTATAGAGAAGCTATAAATAGATAAATAGATCTATAATATTTAAAACTCTATATAAGAGCCTTTTCCCTATTACTTAAGATTTTAGAGAGAAGCTTCTTCTCTTTTAGATTAAGATAGTTTACTATTACTAAGATCTTATTAAGTTATTTTACTATAAGTTACTCCCTCTTAGAAATAGTTAAAAACTTTAGCTAAATAAGATCTATAAAAGTACTTTCTAATACTAGTTTAAGGTTCTCTTTTACTTTTACCTAAGCCTTTAATTTCCACTCTAGGTCTCCTTTAAGTACTAAGCTATTAGAAAGTAAGTTATTAACTAGCTAGACTTTCTTATCTTTTATTTTATATATTATATTAACCTCCCTATATATAAAGAATAGAGTATTATTATAGATATAATTAGTTCTTAGTTTATCCTAGATTCTTATTAGAACCTTTTCTAGAAGGTTCTCTCTCTAGTAAGACTAATAGTATATCTAGATATTAGCTATATTAAATCTAATCCTCTATTCTAAGTTAAATAGATTTGCAAAGAGTAAGAAATATATTCTAGTAGAAAGGAGAAGTTATTAAAGCTTTTTATTAGCTATAAACTTTAATAAGTTAGTTTTATATACTACTTACTTCTTATAATACTCCTAGATAATAGAGTTAAACCCCTTAACTATATAGCTAAGAGCTCTAGTATACTTAGATTCTCTTATATTAAAAATACTAATAGTAGTCTTCTAGTCTCTAAAAAGGGTAATTCTGCTATATATAAAGAGGTACTTAGCTGTTCTAAATAATATAAGCTTAGTGCTATTATATAGCTTAGTAGGGATTAGCTCTTTCTTTTACTAATAGGTTAGCTAGTTTCTATCTCTACTTTATTTCTAGAAGAAGAGAGGTTTACTTAGAATATTAGTTAGAAGTGCTAGAACCTCCTCTACCTTATAGCTAGGTATATAGTTAGAATCTATATAGTTAGCTTTCTTCCTCTTCCTCTAGTAGTAATATTTATAGAACTTCTTTAAAAAGGGTTTATAATAGTTAAGGTGCTACTTATCTTTATAGAATTAGTATCTAGAGATATACTCTTATAATTTTAAAATAGCTTAGATAATTACTTCTATTCTTAGTATAATAGCCTATTTAAGGGAGATTTTAAATACTATATAGAAGATATTACTATCTTTATTAAATATTACTAAAACCTCCTTATCCTCCTCTAATTCTTCTTAGACTAGGAAGTTAAAACCTTCTAGCAAATTAGCTTCTACTACTAGTATTATTTTTTCTAGTATATATAGGCTAGGCTAGCCTTCTAGGTTATAAGGCTATAGCTATAGACTTTTACTTAGTTATCTATTAATTTCTATAATTACTAAGCTAGCTGCTATATTAGAATTAGTAGTAGTAGCCTCTATTTTCCCTCTTCTATAAAAATTAAATAGGCTTACTAAGTATAAGAGAAGCTAATAGGGTTAGAAAGTATAGTAGTAAAATAACTAGTAGAATCTAAAATATAGAATATTAAAGGAGTATAGATCTTCTAATTACTAGCCTAAAAGATACTAATTATCTAAGTTAGTAAGTATTCTAGTATTATCCTAGTATATATAATAAATAGAGCTCTAAGAATTATATCTTTAAATATCTTACTATATAGGCTAATAAAAAAGGATATATTAGATATATAATAGCTGCTAATATAGATATTCTTAACTATAATACTCTTAAAAGTTACTATAACTTAAATATCTATAAAGCTTTAAACTCTAAGATATATAGGGATAATACTCTTCTATATACTATTATAACTAATATACTCTTTAAAGATAATATTAATAATAGTACTAGTATTAATAATCCTATACTGCTCTAAGTATATAGACTAGCTAATCCTTATAGTAACCTAGAAGTATAATATAATAAAGTCTTATATAGTGAGAACTCTATACTAGTAGGTAACTATAGTATAGCATAGATACTCTGCTAAATTATTAAGAGAAGTAACTAGTATATTAAGATCCTCTTTAGGTTAAGTGCTAGGCAGAACTATATCTATTATATTAATATCTGCTATACTATAAAGAGGTAGTTAACTAAAGATAGAAAGTACTAGACTACTTATAAAGGCTTAGAAACTGCAAATTATATCTATAAAGAGAGGAAAGATACTAGTTAAAGGGAAAGGAGTTAGGCAGAATACTAAGTAAAAGAGAATTATATTTAAACTCTGCTCTTAGTCTAGTATAGTAGCTTTATAAAGTATCTAAACTGCTATAGCCTCCTCTTTATAAACTTAGACCTAAATATAGGCCTTAATAGTACTAACTTCTACCTATAAGAGTACTTTATACTAGAATATAAGAGTTAGGTTTACTTATATATTATTCTAATATCTAATTTCTTATATAAGCTAGCTGCTTAATCTGGAAGCTTTTATAATATAGCTAAGTAGGTCTCTCCCTATAAGTATAAATATATCTAGCTATTAATTACTATTTTACTAGAGGTAGTTTTAGATAACTAGCTTTATATACTTATAGACTATATTATTATAGTTATGCTAGATCTAGCAAAAAAAGGATTTAGAAATAGTAACCTTTCTATCTACCTACTTAGCTTATAGGTTTTTAGTAAGGATTTAGCCCTCTAATATTATAATAAAAGATTTAGGTTAAGGGGTCTTAGCAGCTTCTAAGAAGCTATTATTAACTAGAGTATCCTTATTCTTATTTATAACCTTCTTAATATAAAGCTCTAGAAGTAGAGTGAAAAAATAAACTATATTTAGGTTTATAATATAGACCCTCTTTTTATATCTAGTAGCAGAGTAAGATATTATATAGTAATTCTAAGTTTATAATCTAGTTATAGTATTAATACCTATATTTATAGAGAGAATAATAGTTAGGGTGCTAGGAGCTAGCATATAGATATTAAGGATATTACAGGCAGTATCTGAGATTACTATACTAGTAGGAGGGGTCTTTACAGCTAAAGTAGAGATTAGAGGCCTTAGAGTTCTCTATATAGCATACTAGGCACACTTATTAGACTACTTATAGTTTTTAAGCTAGAACTTAACTTTCTAAAGGCTTAGAAAGTATCTATAAAGGGTAAGAATACTAGCTTCTAGCTGCTTAGTCTTATCTATACTAGCTATAAGGATCAGAAAAGAAATAATTATTAGGTTATACTAGCCTTATTAGTAGCCTTTATTAATCTCTTTATTAGAAACCTAGATATAGAGAGAACTCTATAGGGTGCTAATCTACTAGTAGCTTCTATAAAATAAGTATAGCTTCTTATTAGAAAAAGCTCTAGTAGCTTTATAATCTCTAATAAGATATTTTTCCTTATTATAGATATAGCAGATATTAGAGTTAATAGTCTCTATAAATCTTAGAGGTCTTAGCTAATAGTAAGATTTAAAGCCTATAAAGCCTAAATAACTACCTCCTCTCAGATTAAAGAGTATATAGCTATATCCTCTATATATAGAGCTATAGTTATAAGAGTTACTACTATAATAGTTATACTATAAGGGCTTTTATATAAGCTAGATATTAGATATATTAGTAGTATATATACTAACTTTATTAATAGTATAATTATATTAAGGGATATTAGAGTAATATCTAGTTCTAATCTGCTTAATCTCTATATCTTTAAAGTAAGTAGTAAGGTTATCTACTTAGACCTTCTAGTTAGAGATACTAGTTATCTTATCTTTTAGCTTAGCTTTTATAGATAATACTCTTAATTACTTATACTTAAGTATAGTAACTAGTATATTAGCTGGAATATCCTCTCTAATACCTTATAGTTATATATATATCTGTTAAGACTAAACCTATCTAGTAATTATAACCTCTATCTAAATCTAAGAAACTAGAAGGAGACTCTAGTAGTTCTTATAGAGAATCTTTAAAATATACCTTATAGTCTGCTCAGAAAAGTAGTAAAAGATAATATAATTAATCTCTATATTAAATAGTATAGAAAGTCTCCTTTTAGCTACTCTATTTTAAAGGTTACTAATCTTAGTAAGAAACTTAGAAATATATCTAGAATTACTAATCTCTAAGCTAGAAATAAGACTTTAAAGCTTCTTATTAGGGTTTAGATAAGCGTTTAGGTCTATAATACTATATATCTTATAGAGGTTATTTTTAAGAGAGAGCTAATTATTATATTAAGTAAAAATACTTTTAAAGGTTTGCTAATAGGCCTTAATATAGTGCTAGCTAACTAGGGTAATTATCTTCTCCTTATTCTAGCTATAAAGCTTAGTATAGAACAGATAATCTTTAAGAAAGTTAGAAATATTATTACTAGTAAACTTAGAAGCCTCTAGACTATAAGGGATAATTAGAGTAGCAGTATACTACTTCTATATAGCTTTAGCTAATTCCTTAATTGCTTCTATAATACTAATAGCAAATAGAGAGACTAAGTTTCTTATAAAAGATATAGTAGTAGCCTTTATAGATATAATCTTATCTAGCTACTAGCCTAGACCTGCTCTCTATAATCTAAGAAAAGCTATATCTCTATAGTTCTTATACTTATTATAGATATCCTTACTAGTATAGACCTAGTAACTAATCTTAGCACTTTAGAACTATAAAGGTAAAGACTTCTTAGATCTATTATTATTTATAGTAGTAGAGCAAAAAGCTTACTTCTAAATACTTATAAATATAGCTCCTTTAAAGGGTTCTATGCTTAGAGTGTGGTTCTTAGAGCTAGAAGAGTTTAAAGTAGATATACTAACTTTAAGGGCTCCTCTAGATTCCTTAAAGCATTACTTAGATATAGTATAGGAAGTAGTTAATATAATTTATTATAATTTAATATTAGTATTAATACTAAAGTTTATTAATATTTAAATTATCTAATAATAAAAGAGAAGAGTTATATAGTAATTTAATCTATAATAATTAAGTAAATAGAAAGAAAGAGAGCTTTAACCTCCTTCTCTTTTTAGATAGTAGTTATAAATTATAGGCTAAAAGTAGTTATAGCTTCTATCTCTCTTATAAGTATATAGGCTCTCCTTTTTAATATAGCTAGGAGTAGTTATAGCCTCTATTCTATCTGTGAGTTTGCAGACTTTTTTCTATTCTTTCTTATAAGTAATATAATACTATAATTTCCTTAATCTTATAAATATTAACTATATAGTAACTAAGACAGGGCTTAAATCCTCTTAGTTAAGCTTATTAGCCTAACTAGTATTATTAATTTATTACTTTATTACTAATTATTAGATTCTAGGTTATAAAAAACAGATACTAGCTCCACTTTTATAAGAACTAAGGAGAAAAGAAAAAACTTTTTAATCTGGTAAAGTTTAAAGCTATTATAGCTAGATTTTCAGGATCTTAAGTATTTCTATCTAAAAACTCTAACTATATAGCTATTATACCTAGTACTTTCTTAGATTAGATCTATAAAGAGACTTCTAAACGTTATTTTATAATATTTATTATTATTACTACTAAGTTTGCAAAGTTAATATTCTATTAAGTGGTTAGAATAATATATTATAGTTTTATATTAAATATAAGCCTGTTTATATAGTATAGAAGTATACCCCTTTTAAGTATTATAGAGGAAGTTTTAAGAGAGAAGAATCTACTTCTAGGCACTATTAAAATAGGCTGAGAACTTTAAGATAAAAATAATAAAACCATATACTTCTATATACTTATATAGAAATATTATAATATTACAGCTTTATATCTAGAGGCTCTAGAATAAAGGAAAGGATCTCTCTGAGCATAATAACCTTATTATAAATATAATCTGTTAAGTAAAAGTGATAAAAGCTTCTAAATAATAAGATAAACTGTGATAATACTAACTAATAATGCTTCTCTATTCTCCTCTCTGCCCTTAATAAGGCAAAAGTCCTGCTATACTATGCTAACTAATATACCTATCTGGGCACCCTCTAAACTAGGCTGTCTGCACTGCCCTGTCTTAATAGGCAGCTACTAAGAGTATACTTATTAAAAAATTAGCAGACTATACTAATACTTAAAACCCTATAAAGAGGTATAGTAGTATTCTCTTTATAATTACTAGAGCCCTATAATATTAGTTAAGATTTCCTAAATCTCTAGTCCTAGAGCTTATTAGAGTAGAAATATATATAGTAAATAGACTAGGTAGATATTACTATAAATAGAAGACACTTAAAGGCCTTATTAATAAGTAGATAAACAGATAACTAAATACTACTCACTATTACTCTAAAATCCTTTAAGTTAGTTATATAAAGAGATATAGCTGCTAAGTATATCTATTAATAATAACCTATAAATATAATAAATAATACTCTAATAAAACCCTACTAAGAGTATATATTAGCTACCTTTATAGATATAATAGCACTAATATCTATAGGATCTAGATATCTATATTAGGTAAAGTACTATATATATATAATATAATATTTAATAAGAGTATTATATATAATCTAACACTTAAAGATACTAGTCTCCTCTATTAATAAGAGCTTTAATTTATATTTAAGTAGCTTAAAATAAAGCAGCTAGATCTACTTATAGAGAAACTTTCTATAGACTCTATAATATAAAATAGAGATAAGAAGCTTTATAAGCTAAATTAATAGCTTTATAAAAATACCTAGAATAACACTAATACCTAACTACTAAGCTCTATACTATTATAGAAACCTTTAGTTATACCTGCTTTAACTAAGAGGATAAGAGAGGCAGTATAATAATTACTAATATAGCCTATAACCGCTTTAGTTACTAAATAGAGGCTCTAATCTTAATTAGTTAAACCAGACTAAGTTACTAAATTAATTAAGGTTAAAAAACTAGCTATATTACTGCTAGCACCACCTTAAATAATAATAATAATAAGATTAAGAGAAAGATCCCATAAATTATATAATAATATACTATTTAAGTAAAGAATTCTAGTTAAATAGCTAAATTATTAACTAGCTATAGTAATAAGGTTATTAGTAAGATAATATATCTAAGAGACTTCTTAAAACTAATCTAACTTCCTACTACTAATAGATATAATTAAAGATGAAAAAGTAAAAGATATATTAACTAAGAGCTTAGATAAAGTTTATTATTAAGATTTCTAGCTAGTTTTAATAAATTATATAGAGGCTTAGAGATACCTATACTAGATAAAGTGGCTTGCTATAATAAATATTAAATACTAGACTATTTAGAATAAGGGTACTTTTAAGCTTATATAGCTTAATAATATTAAAGATAGATACTAAATCTATTAAATTAGGCGTAATTATATATATATTTATAATACTATAGTATATATATTATTCTATGTATTTTTTCCTTATTTAGGTGTATCCTAACCCCTTTTTCCTGTGTGTACCCTGGTTGCAGTCAGCACGCCTGGGCTGCTTTGGGCCTGAGCATAGAGCTAGACTAATATTATGCCTAACTTATATTATATATTCTAGACTCTATAATCTAATATATCTCCTTAGGGATTACTAGCCTAGTGAGGCTATTTCTAAACTCTATTAGGGTCTATCTTATCCTAAATATAGGTTTCTATTACCTTTATATGCTTTATATTATTCTCTTCTTCTAGGTTCTATATATAGTTTACCTCTAGTTATATATATTAGTTACTTATTTATAGCTAACTATAAAATGCTTTAAATTAAGGTAGTATAAGTACCTTTATAAGTCTATTTACTATTATCTCTACTAATAGGGTATAGCTAACTACTATATATCCTTTTATAATCTCTTACTATAGCTAGTTGTTATAGATATTAATATATTATAGCTTTATTTATAGCTAAATAAGCTTTATATTTACTAGCTAAATAGTTTATTAATTATTATACTAGATTTAGATTATTATTAATATTATACTAAGTATAGTAAAAGTAGCTTTAGTAGTAGTATTATTTAGAAGTTAAACTTATAAAGCAGTTATTAGCTAACTTATAAAGAGGGTTTTATATACTGCTTAAGATAGTATAAGTAGCTCTGCCTTAGTTATTAATATTATAACTATTATCTACTTATTTGCCTTTTATATAATTATATCTCTAAATAGCTTTATTATAAGTATTTATAAGCTTTTTTAGTTAACTATATTATCTATAAAGCTAGTGTCTAAAGTAACTTTAAGTATATTATCTAGTCTGCTAGGCTTAGTGCTATACTTAAAGTAGAGATATTATATTTAGTAGAGGTATTAGAGGACTTAATTAGTAGTATAGTGCTATATAAAGCTTAGGTTATTATTAAACTTTATAAAGTAGCTTATAGTAAATACTATATTAAGCTATATTATTACTACTATATATAGGATTATTTTAATATAGTATTAGTAGTGGTTAATCTCTTATAGAGCTGCTTTCCCTTTATATAGTTTTAATTTATCTTTTATTATAGATATATATACTTAATTATCTATATTAAGGCTTATAGTATACTATTTAAGTAGCTTTTATATTTTATCTATAAATACTAACTATAATAGCTATAGCTTATATATAGCTCTATTATAGAGCACTTTGAGGCCTCTGGCCACTGCATAGTGATTTTACCTGCTTTGTAACAGACCTTCTAACTCCACGCCGCACCTCCTAATAATACACACAGCCTTTAGTCACATAATCGTAACTATCCTAACTATAGCTACACTTATATATACCTATCTATAGCCTTATAATCCTCAACTTTGCAGTTTGATAATAATATCTGTTAACTTATCCTCTCACCTATCACCCACACTGCTAATACTATCTCTATTACTGCTTTGTCTGCTAGTTTCCTTATTTAATCGGGCTAGCTAACGCCTTCACAGCTTTGCTATTATCAGCAATGCTCTCTCTATCAGTTAGCACAAGCTATACTCACTAATAAGCCCTATAGGGCCGCCTTAACCTTAGTATTATAGAGGGCCTATTTAAAGAAGGGCTAATATATAGGGTATATAATAACCTAATTAACTTCTAATACTATATTTGCTTATTTATATATAATATTATTATATATCTAGTTATCCCCTATAGGGGTATTAATAAGGGCTCTTCTAAGAGCTATACTAATAATATACTATTAGTATTATCTAGGCTGCTTAATAAAACAGAGTGTTTTATTAATTATATTAATACTAAAATCTCATATAATCTTTTATATATTATTAATATTAACAGATATATCTTATATATAGCTAGTATATTAATATGCTAGGTCTAGTGCTAATATCTTAGAGGACTTATTATAGGTTATAGGATAAGAATAAGAAAGAGAGATAGGCATAAAGTTCTGCTTATAGTAGCAGAGCTTTTTATGCTTCTAGCTATGAGAACCTCTTAGGAGGTTAAGGAGTTATCTCTTATATGCATAGTACCTTGCTAGAAGGTTAACCTTTAAGCAAAGAGTTATCAGATATCTTATATAGTAGTGTTCACCTTACTAGAAGGTTTACCTTTTAGGCATTTTTCCCAGGCTATAAGAGCCTTAGTAGCCTATTTAGCCCTAATATAATTAGTCCTGTTATATATAGCATAGCATTACCTACACTATTACTGTTCTACTAGTCTATTTAGCCAGAGCATATATCTAACTTTATATAAGGGTTTACTTGCTAGCAGGAATATATCAGGTTCCTATATTATTATCCTTAACTAGTAGAGAGCATAGGTTAAAGTGCCTCTATAGTGTTTCCCAAATTATACCTATAAACTAGGTGAATTTGTTATAGTCTTTTTTGCAGGGGGCTGCGTTATAACTACAAACTTAATAGAGCACTTTGATTTTAAGGAACTATTATAGGTTCTAACCTCTTTTAAGGTAGTAGCACTTCTAGAAGGTGTTTATAGTCTCCTTTATGCTTTTAGTATACTTATAAGGAAATACTAATATATAATTATCTATATAGAAGAAGAATATTACTTACTTATACTATTAGTAGCAGTTCTTACTAACTATCTATTTAAAGTTAAGTATAGTAAGGCCTATTTTTAAGTGCTTTTACTAAAGTAGTAATAAGCAGTATAGTCTATAAAGTGCTTTTTATAGATATAGAACCTTACTATTATAGTAGTAGCCTAGTAGTATACTTATAAATACTGTTTTATTAATAGATATATATATAAATATATTTATAGTGTTATATTATAATAGCTCTATATTAAAATAAGTAGCTATAGCTATTAGCACTTAGAAAGATATATCTATAAGTATTACTATATATATATTCTATATATCTTTTGCTTATTAGTTACCTTAGATTATAAGTCTTACTTTAAACTTTGCTAGCTACTTATATTTATTAAGTTTATATATATAAATCTAGTAGTAGCTAAGTATTTAGTAACTATAAGCCTCCTGCTTTACTACTTTATACTAAAACTATAATACTTTATATCCCTTTAGGTGAGATTTCTCAGCCTCTAGAAATTTCTTTATAAATAGATATAGTTTTATAAATCTATTATATAGTGCTAACTAATTATAAGATATAGATAGAGGAGGTAACTTAGACTAGGGGTAACCTAATAGAGTAACTATTTTATCTAATTTACTTAGGCTGCTATATGCTATAGTACTTCTATAGTGCTTTATACTTTCTAGCCTTTATTTTTTAGCTATAGTAGATACTTACTATTATAGGTCTATCTTATCTATAGCTGCTTTAAGGATATAATCTACTCCTATTAAAGTTTTAGAGGTATCCTACTCTATATATATACTTAGTGGGTAATTAGTCTAAGTGCTCTAGGCTATAGAGCTATTTTCTAATTATATAGTTTTATGCTTTTAGTATAGCTATATATAGCCTGCTAGAAATATAGCTTTAAATAAGATCTATAGTATATAGTAGTGCTAGAGTAGTGATAATTTATATTATCTATTTTTATTTATATATTTTAAAGGGTGGATATGCCTTTCTCTATATCCTCTTATACTTATAAGTATGCTCTATAGAGCTGTGAAAAACGCTATTAATAGGGTTTCTAGAGGGGTTATTAATATAAAATAAGTATTTATATAGGTAGGAGTGTTATTTATTTCTGGTATAGTGGTGGTAGCTAGAGCTACTAGGCTCTATAGTAGTGATAATATAGCTATATCTATATTCTTTAGTATTATAGCTTTTAGATCTTCTATATACTTATTAGTGTGGTTATTATACTTAACTACCTTATCTATCTCCTTATTAGTATTTTATAGAGCAGCTTATATATAGCTCTTACTAATTAGCTAGTTAATCTGCTTTTATATTATAGTGAGGTTTATATACTAAAACTTTTTAATAAGCCTCTTTAAGTTACTATTAAATAACTTCTTCTTATTAAATATTATATTATATATAGTAAATACTTTAGTATATAGTGGGTTCTATATATAAAAGGAGTTACTAGATATATAGCCTATTAGGAAGCTAATAAATATATATAGTATAAGCCTTTTATAGTGTTATTGCTTAAGTTAAGCTTTCTTTATTATAGTAAATGCCTTATAGCTATAGGTATATAGATATAAGAGGTTAGAGTATATATAGTTAGCAGACTTGCTTACCTAGAAGTGCTTATAAAATAGCTTATAGAGTGTTTGCTAGCTTCTTATTGCTATAGATATATAGTTATATAGATAGGTAGATAACTTTATTATCTTAGGCTATAGTATATCTAGTAGCTTTATATTTATTATTATAGCTCTTATATACTTTTTAATTATAGTACTAACTTATTCTGCTTTACTATTCTATACTTAAGTATTAGTAGTAAATAGCTTAAGGTAGATATCTTATATCTTAATAGTAGTAATAATATATAGGTACTTTATAAATTTAAGGTTTATTTTAATTACTTTTATATATACTTTATACTATATTAAGAATATTATTAAGTAATCTTTAATTACTATAAGGAGCTTATCTATGCTTTATTATATAAGGTAGAAGTTTTAGGTATATATTATAGGTTAATCTATTATAAGTAGTGCTAAGTAATACTCTTTATAGCCTTTATTATAGTTATAGAAGTCTAGGGTAATATACTTACCTAGCTTTATACACTTAATAGACTTTTATAGTGCTTATTATACTTAGCAGCAAACCTTATTTATACTATAGGTGTTATAGTTAATTATTATAATAAGCTTATTCCCTTAGGTAAGGCAGACTTTTCTTATACTATTTAAGAGGTGTTAAATAGCTTCTAGGCTTAGGTATCTAAGGTACTAGTATTATATTATAGTACTACTATAAATAGGTTATTATTTTATTATTATATTATATATATATATATAGTGCTTAGCTAGAAGTTACTAAGTGCTTATAAGGAATATAGTGCCTGCTTTATCCCTTTTACTCTATAGTAGGGTACTCTCTAAGGTCTTTCTATACTTAAAAACCTATTAGTAATACCTCTTATTTAATATATAGAGGTAGGTATAGTCTGATTTTTAAAGATAGTTATTTTATAGACTTATATCTTACTAAATATTATATTAATATAGCTTCCTAAGTGATATAAGGTTATTTATAAATCTATAGTAGAGTGCTATATTATATAGTTATAGATATATTATGCTTTTACTATATTTCTTTACCTTAATATTAACTATACTATATTCCTTAATAGGAACTTAGTGTATACCTACTTATAGAAAGTTGCTAGGAGCTGCTTTAGTGAGTGTAGTAAACTATAAGGTATTATTAAATATATATATTATTGCTCTAGAGTTTAGGATAGTAGAGTTATAGAGTTAGTAGTTATTAGGCTATATATAAAATGCAGATTTAAGGGTTTCTCTATAGTAGCTATATAGTTATTTATCCTCTATATACTATCTACTACTTAGTTTAAGCTTATAAATATACTTTATAAGCTCTTTATTATTATTAATATACTTTTCTACTAAGTAGTAGAGAGATTTACTTTTCTAAAGATACTTTAGGTATAGTTTTTTAAATATAATTTAGTACTTAGCTAAGGGGTAGTAGCTATAGCAGGCTAGGTAGAGGCTCTTTTTGTTAGTTATTTATATAGTTATAGGTGCCCTCTTATGGCTTTTAGGTGCTATAGGTTGCCCTTCTCTATATACTTAGTATATAGTAGGTTTTTACTTCTTAGGTGCTTCTAAGTTATTCTTAGATATAGTATTCTTATTATCTCTTGATATAGTAAGGCTAAATGCTTCTTAGTCTGTTTTAGTATATAGGTTAGCTATTTTAAATATATTAAGGGTAACTTAGACGTCTTTTAGTATATTTTCTATTATAAGGAAGCTAGTATTTATATATAATTATACTATTATTTAGTATATATAGATCTAGGTGTCTAAACTACTATTACTAAGGACTATTATAAGGTTTATAAACTATTAGTTAGGCTTCTTTACTTATATAAGGCTACTAATCTATATTTTAGTAATAGCCTTCTCCTATTTTATAAGCTATTTCTCTATATTATACTTTATAAATAGCTTTTTATATACTAAGAGGTCTAGAGTTATAGTATAACTGCTTCTAGCTATAGCTTTATATTTATAAGTATTAATATTAATACTCTTATAGAGTATATATATCTAGTAGTTAATACCCTTATCTATAGTATAGTATAGATATAGAAGATCTAGGTAAATATTATTATAGATCTAGTCTTAGAGTATATATTATCACTTCTTATATACTTTATAATACTTATCTCTAAATATATAGTCTGCTTAGTGAGCTTAGTATAGTTTATAATTTACCTTTAATAGGTTTATAATTATATTAATATATATAGTAGTTATATTATTACTTAGTAGTATAACTATTATGCTATTTGCTATATTACTTATAGAATAGTTAGAGATATCTAGAATAGTTAGCTCTATAACCTTACCTCTAAAGTAGCTTTAGAGTATACTATCTATATTTAGAATAGTAATATATAGGTTAATACTATTCTATAGCTTAAGGCTAGATACCTTTATATATAGGAGGTTAATCTAGAGGATCTAGTTACTATATCTATATAGCTAAAAAGCAGTTATAGTAGTTATTATCTTATAATTAAGGTTTTAGAGTAGTATTTATAGTAATATAGTATATATTAAACTGTTAATTATTAAATTAGGTATAATTATATATATATTTATAATACTATAGTATATATATTATTCTATGTATTTTTTCTTATTTAGGTGTGTTCTAACCCCTTTTTCCTGTGTGCACCCTGGTTACAGTCAGTGTGCCTGGGCTGCTTCGGGCCCAAGCGTGGAGCCAGACTAACGTCGCACCTAACTCACACTGCGCGTTCCGGACCCTATAATCTAATAAAATCCTTCTACTTAAATAGGTATTTATATATAAATTTAATAAGTATAGATATCTTAAAAAGTTTAAAGTAAGGATTTATATAAGAGGAGACCTATAATCTATAAATAGGTTAGATATCTATATCTTAATACTTACTTTATATTTATTTAGAAGCCTTATAGTAATTATAATAAGATTTAACCTTAAGTTAATATAGTTAGACACTATAAATACCTTTATAAATACTATATTAGATAAAGTTATTTATATTTACTATCCACCTAGACTTAACTATTTAGGTAAATACCTTATCTTATATAAAGCTCTATATAGGCTATATTAATTCCCTCTCTTATAGTAGTAAAGCTTTAAGATAACCCTCTAGCTCCTAAATATAAAACTACTAGATAAAGATAACTATATCTTTATATTAAATAGAGTACTAATCTTTATATTTATTAATAATATTGCTATACTTTTCTAAAAGGGAGATAAATCTAAGATAAGGGTAATTATTAATAGCCTAAAGTCTATCTATAAGATAAAAGAAATAGGTAAATTAAGTGTATTTTTAGGTATTTAAATTATCTATAACTATAACTAATATAAGTTATAGCTTTACCTAGATAAATATATTAAAAAGATCTATAATAAGTTTAGTATTAATAGAATAATATTAAAAAGATTAATAGTAATACTAATATTAGCAGATAACTTAATGCTAAACCTTAAATAAGTAATAGCTAAAGAGGTAAACTAGTATTAATATAAAGTCAGCTTAGTTAACTATATAGTGATTATTATAAGATCTAATATTATAAGAACCTTATTATAACTTTTAGAGTTTCTGCTAAATCCCTTAAAGAAGTATAATAATATAGCTAATTAATATCTCACCTATCTATAATAAATAAGATACCTTATAATTAAGTTTAACACTAATAATAAGAATATACTTTACTATATCTCAGATACCTTCTTTACTAATAATAATATTATATATAAGAGTACTTAAAGCTATATAATAATATTATTTAGAGAACTAATTAGTTAGAAGTTATTAAGATAACACTAAGTTATAACTTTAAGCACTAAAGTAGAACTTATAGCTCTTATAAGTATAACAAAGAAGTACCTTACTATTATTTAACTTATAGATAAACTTTAACTTTAGCTTAATAATAACTTTACTATATACTATAATAATACTTAAACCCTTTAACTACTTACTACTAAATAACCTTAAATAACTAGTAAGTTATACTATATTAATATTAGTAATTTATAGCTATAATAGGAGGTTAAAAGAGGTAAAGTTAAGTTTAAATAGGTAAAGACTAATAAGATAGTTATAAATAGCTTTATAAAGGCTCTTACTATCTAAAACTATAGTTATTTTATTATATAATTAGAAATAGCAAATATCTAGTTATTAATTAATAATAACTCTCTCTAAAAAGAGATAATCCCCTTATTATATTTGCTATTATATTTTACCTTATATTTATTTATAAACTTTAACCTTAAATATCTTAATAATAAAGTGACTTCTATAGTTAGAAACTATACTATTTAAATTATTTTATTATACTTATTATAATAGTATAAAGTTTAACTATAAAACTTACTTATAATCTAAGTTATTTATAATTATATTATTTTAATTTAAAAGTTATTATAAGTTACACTTTAATATCACTTATATTTAGTTTAGTATTTTAAATTAATAACCTATTTATTATAATTAGTAAAACTAAATAGTAAAAGAGAACTAGATATTATAGCTCTATAATAGGAGATTAATCCTAGATAACTAAGTATATATTATACTAAATTAGAGATATCTTAGAGTTACCTCTTATAAAAACCTATAAACTCTACTATATTAAAGTATTAAGCTTAATTATATAATTAGAAGGTTATCTATATTTTTATAGTATTAAAGCTTAGCTAAATTATCTTTTAGTAGTATATAATTATAACTAATAGAGTATCTATAACCCTAAATTAAATCTAAAACCTTAAAATTAAGTTACTAGCTCTTTTAGTTTAATATATTTAATAAAATAGGAGGCTAAACCACTATACTAAATACTCTTAGATTAATTCTAGGAGAAATACTAGTAATAATCTAATAGAAACCTATATACTATATAGCTAGTAAGTAGGGTAGTAGTAATAATAGTATTATAATAATAGAAGTATAGATAGGATATCTAGATCTTATAATAGCTTTATTTTAAGATCTAAGGGGGTATATTAGACCTATATATTACTATAAGTAAGGTATATATAGGTTAGATATTCTGGGATATAAATTTACGCCTAAATATAGGTTATTTATATTAGATCTATGTCAGCACTGAATTTTTATATATGGGCGCCAATTTGGCCCCTTAGTTAGTTACACACATATCAATATATCGAATTACGCACGATGATCGCTGGCCATACTGTTGCCCAACACGCCTCATGGGCAGCTGCAAGTACCCATGGGCGAATGGCTTCCGCCATTTGGTTTAGAGATTGTGGCGGGCGGGCCGAATCGGTGGCTCTGGAATCACTGCGACTGCGACTCGACCTCAAAGGGTCTAGGGCAGTGGGGTTGATGCTGCTGACATGGAACCAGGGGTTTTTAGCAGCCTGCATCTCGGGGCCCTTTTCCACTCAGATTTTGGCCTCATCACTTCATCCCGCCAGTTGTCCGCCAAGATTCCTGCTGCTCATCACCCTCACCCTCGCTCTGAGATGCTCCGGAACAAGTCAGAGACGGCAAGAGTCAGTTATTCGGACTCCGAATACAGGACAGGGATATTGCGGTGGATTTCTGCTCTCCCTCGTCAGACTGAGGCTCCCTCGAACCCCTGTCGCGATGGCCTCGGCGGGTATCCGGACGATTGGCCCGCGATAACGCTCGTTTTCTAACCAGAAACAGGCGCGACGCCCACATGAGGAGGAGACTGTTTGTTGGTCCCTCACCAACGAGCCCCAATCGTGCGCCCGCCGCCGTCTACGGTCTGCCGTTTCGTAAACTGAAAATAGACTGAAGGATTCGACGAGAGCCAGTAGTCGACTCTCCGTATATGCGTTTCGACGGTATTCCGACACAGAGCCCACAGCGATGACGTGCTGCCCCGTCATTGTTTCTCGTTTTCTCTTATCCTCGGTCCCTCCCTCAGATCAGAGAAGGGGTTAACAAAAAACTCTGGGTCTATTGATCCACAAGGCTGCGCTGCGGTCTTCGAGTCTGCACGAATCTCTGTCAGCTTCAACGATCTAGTTGGCCCTCGCGACTAGCGCGCGGTGATACGGAAACACAGTCGAAGACGAGGCAGCCAAGGTTCCCGAAGACAAGGTCAAGCGATGACAACTTGAGAAAGAATCCCTTTCGGAGACAAGCTTCCTCGAACAGCACCATGCTGTCCTGTGCTGCCTGGAAATAGTGGGCAGGAAAACGTCCAATATCACCCGGTTCATCGCAAATCCTTGCTCTTCGCTGTCTGGCGGTGATGGAGGGGCACACTCGGCCGATTCCGCACGTGTGGCCTGGCAAGCGGACAAGGATCGTGACTTTGGACGCGATGCGCGAGGAGCCGCTAGCGAAGGATTCGGCATCTTGTCCGCGAGTCTCCGGCAAAACGGCCACAGAGAACCCTTGTCGACTTCAACAAGCTTAAGCTGTCGGGCGAGCCTGATGGCTGACTGGCTGGGCGGCAGGGCTTTGGGCAAGTGCTACATCAGTCAATGTTTGGACGAGAGGTTCCAGACCTCGAACCGCTGGGCAGATCTCTTCCCGCGTACTTCCTTGTCGTTTGTTCTGTCGATCACTCCTGACTCTGGGTTCAGATCGTTGCAAACGGACGTCGTCTTTAGGGCTCGTCAGAGTGGCATATCAAGAGACCATTGCCTGCTTTCCAAGGAGACCATGTTATCACAATAGATTTCACCGCCGCGGACATGTGTGTTCTCACGATACCGCAACACCAGCTGAGCCGGGCGAAGTCATTTCCCACGCACGGCAAGAGCGGCTGGAAAAGTTGTAGTATGTAGGCCTGGGCCCGCAGTATCTTTCACGTTCGCGCCGCAGCCTCGAGGCACAGCAGCAAAGTCTACCGCAGGCACACCAAACACTGCAAAAAGTACGATCCACTCCGTCACTCTCCTCGAAGACCACCAACGGCGTCTCGCAATACCCGCCACCCCTGTTGTCTACAAGTTGCCACAATGGGCAAGCGCCCTTGCCAAACCCTGCAGGAACCGAGTTCTCCCTCTCTGACCCTAGGAGTCAGAGTCGCAGGACCTCCAACAGCAGGTGTCACCTATCGTTGGCTCAAGATGCTGCCTACGGTCTACCGACTGGGCGTCCTGACGATGGAGTCAGGTCAGTCGCCATACCAGGGGTGCTCATGCGCGGCTTACCGTACCCATGGCGGACGCCGTAAACGCAGGCAAGCCTCTTAGTCTTGAGGCAGACACTGGTGCAAACCATGCCCAATTTAGTGTCCTCGAGTGAGGGAGAATGTGAGGGAGGGCATGATACATAATCCCGCGTTCCGCTGTTTAGTTTCTTTTGTTGGCCCTTTCCACTCGTTCGCGAATCTGTTTCCTCACGCCGATCAAACCTGCTCTTGACGGTTCAGTTCTTCCCCGTCAACCAAAGTTGGTTCAAGCCAAACCTTGACGATGAAGTTCATCACTCTCCTCGCCGGCCTTCTGGTCGTCGTGACCCAGGTCCAGGCCGCGGCTGTTATTGCCCACTTCATGGTACTGCAGATCATCTCCCACCCCCCTTGCCATCCTGTGCTCGTCCCTAACATCCCTCCACAGCTCATTAACACCAAGAACTACACCATGGGCGACTTCGAGGACGACTTCAAGCTCGCCAAGGATGCTCATATCGATGCCTTTGCCCTCAATATGGGCATGACGGACCCTCATACTCCAGAAGCTCTTGAGGATGCGTTTACCGCCGCCGCGAAGGTTGGCTTCCACCTCCTGTTCTCCTTCGATTACAATGGCGGCGAGCACGGAGGCGCAGCTTGGCCCAAGGAGACCATCCTAGAGATGGGTGACAAGTACTTCAAGCGCGAGGAGTACCTCAAGTACGGTGGCAAGCCTATCGCCTCGACCTTCGAGGGCACCAAGAACGCCGAGGACTGGATCGAGATCAAGGAGAAGACTAATGCCTTTTTCATCCCTGACTGGTCCTCTGTTTCACCCGAGGAAGCTCTCGGTCTGGGCGGAGGTGTTGCCGACGGCTTGTTCAACTGGAATGCTTGGCCCATTGGAGCTCAGAACATGAACACCCAGAGCGATGCAGCCTACAAGTGGGCATTGAAGGGAAAGCCTTACATGATGCCGGTCTCGCCGTGGTTCTACACCAATCTCCCCGGGTACAAGAAGAACTGGGTCTGGCGTGGTGACGACCTTTGGTACGATCGCTGGGCACAGGTTTTGGACATTAAGCCTGAGTAAGATTCCCTATTGCGAAGCTTTGGATGCTTCAGAGCTGACCAGCATTAGTTTTGTCCAAATTATCTCCTGGAACGACTATGGCGAGTCTCATCATATCGGCCCGGTCCGCTCCAATGCCCTTGAGGCCTTCCAAGTCGGAGACGCTCCATTCAACTATGCTTTGGACCATCCTCATGATGGCTGGCGTCATTTCCTTCCGTACCTTATTGACACATACAAGGGTGCCATCGCAGCAGATATCACACAGGAGGGTCTCATGGCATGGTACCGTGGTTCCCCCGCCCTTGCTTGCGCCGATGGCGGCACCGTTGGCAACGCTGTAAGCCAGTCGCAGAAGACAATGGCCGTGTCCCAGGTCGTCCAAGACAAGATCTTCTTCTCGGCTCTGCTCACCTCTTGGGCTGATGTCACTGTCACCGTCAACGGAAAGACCCAGAAAGCCAACTGGACTTCTACGCCCGACGATAACAAGGGAGTCTACCACGGCAGCGTGCCTTTCATCGAGGGCGGCGACGTCGTTATCATCATGTACAAGTACAGCACTGAAATCGCCCGCATTGATGGCAAGAAGATCTTGACCGACTGCGCCGACGGTTTGACGAATTGGAACGCCTGGGTCGGAAGTGCCGATGCTCTCCACGTCGATGATCCGAACCCCAAGCCGACGCCAACTCAGACTGGTGATGGGCCCCAGATGACCGCCAGCGGTGATGACGATGACTCCGCCGCCATTTCTTTGACTCGCAGCCGCGGGCTCGTCTATCTGGTCGCTGCTATTGCCACCATGGCTATCACTGGCGTAGTATGAAGACCGGAAGAGAGCAAGGGGGAAAAGAAATAGGAGACAGCTATCGGGACCGGCCCCTTTTCGAGGAGCATTTCTACCTTGAGCTACGGTCTCTTGAGTTGCGGCGATCCTTGGAAGACTCCAATAAAAGATATCTGTCGGAGGTTTGGTTTGGGAAGAAAAACCTCGTGAGTCGCGTTTTTCTGCGAGAATTTTAGGCCGACAGCTGACCGAACAAATCCTAGATTTTATGTCAATGTCGGCCAGGAATGATTTGGATACCCCTTTTAGTAGTTTATTCTGATTTAGACGGCCAAGCTGTCGCTTCTACGAGGCGGAGCTGTGACGAGTTCTACGAGCGCTTTCTCGAGCCTTTGAGGCCATTATACCCATAGCACTGATTCAATTTAAACAACTAAAGATGCATTTGAACTCTGAAAATTGAAGCGATACCTCTCAGCTTACCAATGTTGTGGCCAGCCACCCTTGACTTACCTGCTTCTCATTTCCTTTTGATGAACAGCTTCTTTCTGCTTGATCACATCGTTGTTACTCCCCCGAGGGCGAATGCAGTGCGTCTGTTGGTGAGAGACGCTCACCAAAGAGGGCATCCAGCACGCGCGCAACGTCGGTTCGCGCATACCAGCTGCCTTTCTGGGATTAGATAAGATGCCGATTCTCACGCAACCATGTGCAGCTCATGCCTCAAACGGGGCTTGCACGTCATCCGATCTCGCTTCCCTCATCTCATGCTTCAAACCATGACCCCTCTCCCAACTTCGTTTTAATCATTCATCCATTCATTCAATACATCGGGAAGCCGCCCCAATAATCATCGGCTGGTCGACTAACAATGCATTGGATCACCCCCTTCATTCCAGCGGCTGCTTTGCTCCTGCAGCCCGCCCTCGGCGACCCGGTACCAAAATACAACCCGCTGCCCTCCCTTCGTGAACAGGCTCGCGTGCAGGATGGCTGGACCGAAGAGCGCAAGGCAAAGATACCAGCTCTTCTCAAGAAACACGGCGTCGACGCGTGGCTCGTACGTGTCTCTCTCTCTCTCTCTCTTATCGTTCCATCATCATCATCATCACGCGTATCAGCATTTTCCCTGACAACGCCGTACCTTAGATAAGCCAACGCGAGTACGCCGAAGAAACAGTCTTCTGGTCCCTGAAACCAGCGACGACCTTCTCCGCCCGGCGCCGCACGACATGCCTGTTTCTCGCCGAGCCCGCCGCGGCTTCAGACTCGCTCCCTCGGCAGCCAGGCTGCATCGTAGGCTGGACCACCGACGTCTGGGAGGCTCTCAAAGAGCAACTCGAAGCCTCGGGCCCGGCGAGCATTGCCATAGACGCGCACCCCGAGATCGCCTTCTCGAGCGGTCTTCACGCGGGTGAGGTCCAAGCCATGGCGTCCGGTCTAGGCGGAGAGTGGACTCGCAGAATGGTGGTGAAGCCCGAGATCGCCGTCGAGTTCATTGCGTCCCAGCCGCAGTCGAAATTGCCTCAGTATCGAGAAATCATGGAGACGGCCTGGGCGATGATTGCGAAGGCCTTTAGCGAGGAGGTCGTCGAGCCGGGTAAGACGACTACCGGGGATGTCGAATGGTGGTTGAGAGAGGAGATTCTCGCGCACAACTTCTCGACTTGGTTCCAGCCTAGCGTCAGCGTTGTTGACGAGTCGCTGCCGTGGGTCATGAAGATGGAGATGAGCGCCGATGGTGGGGCCGGAGGAAGAACCATCCAGTACGGCGACATGCTGCATGTTGATTTTGGTCTATCGGCTATGGGATTGAACACAGATACGCAGCACCTAGGATACGTCCTGCGTCCTGATGAGGAAGACGTCCCTGAGTCGTTGAAGGAGGGTCTGAGAAAGGGAAACCGCCTGCAAGATATTGTGAGGCAGACTATCACGGTCGGCCAGACGGGAAATGAAATGCTGAAGACCTCGCTGAACCAGATGCACAAAGAAGGCATCCAAGGTCGCGTCTACACCCACCCTATCGGAGACTGGGGCCATGCAGCCGGGCCTTTGATTGGCGAGTCCTCCATCTCCCGCATTAGGTTGACGAGAGATCTTGTCAGCTGACGTTAGACAGGTATGACCAACATGCAGGATTATGTTTCGGCTTCTGGTGAGTTGGCCGCTGTTCGAAATATGTGGTTCAGTGTCGAACTCCTTGTCGAGCACCATGTTCCCGAGAGGAACCAGACGCTGTGGTTTGCCCTTGAGGAAGACGTCTACTTCGCTGGCGAGGAGAAGGGCTGGCAGTGGGTGTACGGGCGACAGGAGGAGTTCCATCTCGTGAGGGCAGCGAGGAAGCAAAGTGCGATCGAAGAGCTGTAGAACGTGCCAGGGAGCTAGCTACCATGTTTCGTGACTTGGTTCAACGGTCCAATGACCAAAAGGTGAATCTATCATGAAATGCTTTTACTGCCCATATTTACAACGAATCCCACTCAGACCCTCTTTACGCCTTTCCGTTTTCCTCTTCACTGACGGCAGCAGACTCCTCGTCAGCTGTCTCAAAACACCCTCGTTGGAACCATCGTAGGTCGCTGTCGTCTGGTCCTGGCCGATCGAGGCAGGGGGCTTGAAAGCGACGCGGAAGTAGATGGGCGCACCGTTGGAGATACCGCCCTGGATGCCACCGGAGTAGTTGGTCTTGGTAGTCAGCTTGGACCGCGGGATACCCATACGCTGGCCCTCGGCCTGGATCTCGCCCTCGGGGGCCTTGATGAAGGCGCGTCGTTGTGCGTCGAGCCAGGAATCTCGCAGCCGCCGAATCCGGCACCGATCTCGAAGCCCTTGGTGGCAGGGATGCTCATCATGGCGTGGGCCAGCTCAGCCTCGAGCTTGTCGAAGCAGGGCTCGCCGAGGCCGATGGGCGCGTTGCGGATGACGCAGGTGACGGTGCCACCGATGCTTTCCTCGCGCTTCTTGAAGTCGCTGATGCAGTCCATCATCTTCTCGTTCGTCTCCTCGTGAGGGCAGCGCACCCTCGTGAGGGCAGCGCACCGGCAGGAACTGGTCGACGGTCTTGCGGTCAACGGTGTCGAGGAGGGACAGGAAGGCGGGGTTTGTGGACGGGCTCGGGTGCTCGGGGGTCGGGGGGAAGAGGTGGACGTTGCCGATCCTCGTCGTGAAGGCGGTGGTCTCGGTACCGTAGGCTTCGCGGAGGTACCACGGCACCGGCGGCGACGCGGGCAATTGTCTCGCGGGCGGAGGAGCGGCCACCGCCGGAGCTGGCCTTGACGCCGTACTTCTCGAGGTAGGTCCAATCGGCGTGGGAAGGACGGGGGTACATGTCCATTGTGGAGTTGCCGTAGTCCTTGGGTCGCTGGTCCTCGTTCTGGACGAGGATGCCCAGCGGGGCGCCGAGCTGACGCCGAACTCGGTGCGACTCTGGGGAATGACGCGGTCCTTCTCGTTTTGCGGGGTCGTGATGGCGCTCTGACCGGGACGGCGGCGGGTCAGCTAGGGCTGGATGTCGGACTCGGTGAGGGCCATGATGACGCCGACGGACTTGCCGTGGGACTCGCTGTAGCTGTAGAGGGGATGCTCTTAGTCCATTGGCTACGGATCTTGGGATTTCCGGTCAGAGGCGACGCACGTCGTGACCTTGAAGTAGTTGCCGAACGTCGACATTTTGGGCTGACGGGTGAGATTTGGGTGGTGTAGATTGGGGGAAAATGTCCCAGGGCCGATGTTCGGTGAGTCAACCCAAAAAGAAATTCGAGTCGTCCGATGCGGGGTGGAGGGGTTCGCTTGCTTTATATGCATGACCCCGGTAATGAGTTGGACTATGACCGTACGGGGTTCATGCCGTCGACGAGGGAGAAATTCTGATAGATGCAATCCTCAACCTCATTTCGACGCTCACTCACTCATCTGCGTTGGCGATTTCAGGTGTTTTTCATTTAAACTCACGGCATGCTTATTTCAATGAGAGGAAACTCGGAGCTTTTGCTGACTATGTACAGTTCAACAGGCTTGTGTCTCGCAGATCCATAGCGCCGCCCTTCACAGCGAACCTGATTTTCACCCACTAGAGTAGTAGACTGTCATCGTGAGAGGCGTCTCATTTTCAACTCATCACAACATCCCGTACGATGTTTGCCGTGCGCCACTTTTACAGGGCTTCCACTCGCCTCAGGCCATCGACTAGTTTCCGCCCCTTCTCCGCTATCGCAGCAGACCCGTCTTCAAAAACCCAAGTCTACATCTCCAGCTCCCGCTCCCCTTACATCAACCTCTCCATCGAGCACCATCTCCTCCAAACAACACCATCCGACTCGACCGTTCTCTTCCTCTACACGAACCGACCCAGCATAGTCATAGGCCGCAATCAGAACCCCTGGCTAGAAGTCAACCTCCCCCTCCTCCAATCCCTCGACGGCACCCACAATGCTGTTGACCTCGTCCGCCGCCGCAGCGGAGGCGGCACCGTCTTCCACGACGAAGGAAACGTGAACTACTCGGTCATCTGCCCGCCAGCCAACTTCGACCGCGACACTCACGCCGAGATGGTTGTACGCGCGCTTCGTCGTCTGGGCGTCCGAGACGTGGCCGTCAACTGCAGACACGACATTATCATGACATCGTCCTCGGCACCCATACCAACGTCCTCATGCACGGGCAAGCCCCTAGCGAACGCAGAAAACACCTACAAGATTTCCGGGTCTGCTTACAAGCTCACACGCCTGCGATCCCTCCACCACGGAACGTGTCTTCTCTCTTCGCCCAACCTGCCGAGGATAGGCAGCTTCCTCCGATCGCCAGCGGAACCCTTCATCAAGGCCCGCGGCGTGGAGAGCGTGCGCTCGAGGATTCGCAACGTCGGTGTTGAGGATACGAAGCAGTTTGAGAAGGCGGTGATTGAGGAGTTTGGACGGATGTACGGCGCCTTCGACGTCGAGGCTGAGCTTGGAGAGGAAGATGCGAGACGGGTTGAGAAGGTGCAGAAGGGAATCCGCGAACTGGAGTCTCGGGATTGGATCTATGGCCAGACGCCGCTTTTTACCTTCTCAACACATCCTTCAGAGGACGACACGAAAAAACGTCCCGAGTTGCCGGCGGAGGTAAGAAGACGCTTCCATCTTGTGCAGAGACAAGACGCGGCAATACTAACAAGCTCTCTCCAGTTCAAACTTAATTTCGAGGCTCGCCATGGTCTCATCCAGAAATTCCTTCTCGAAGGCCTCTCATCCACACAGCCCCAGACTCTCTCAGAATCGATGCTCGACACTCAGATCTGGGAGATGGGTGACTGGACAAGGCACCTGCGTGATGGTGGCCTCGACCAGAAAGACGCCTCGGTCATTGGAGAATGGATGAACTCACTCCTTGGAAAAACACAGGCGTAGGGCAAGATCCTCCAGTCCTCGGGTATGATCATGCCTGAGCTACTGGAACAGAGTGTACGATACCTCAGATCATTCCCGATTAACTGCAGGACAAATCACCATAACTCGGTGATAAGCGATATACAAGCATCACGATAAATAATCTCAATAGACCCAAGCCATGCATTCATCCCAGACAAGATCAGGATCAGTCTTCGGGGTACCTTAATTGCATTTCGTCTTTTGCGATGCTCTACAGAGTCATCTCCATCTGACGACCCGAGGCCCGTGGTTCTGCAAGCTGGCCCGACTTCGAGGAGAGAACCCCCAATACCTCCCAATATCCAGACAACTCAGAATCTTCAGCAAAGTCAGCTTACACCAGACCATCGACATTGTCTACCGCCTCTTGACCCAAGACAAGCGCAGCCCAACCTCTCCAAAATAAGGGCACAGCAATTCGAAGAAGGACCAACATCACCTGGATCACAAGGACAACATCCAGGACTCTTCCACCATCTTCGTCGGAACCATGTCTCATGAATCGGAATAGAGGCGAAAACAAGCCACCAACACAAGAGGAAACATGGATGTCAAATTCTCTAGAAACCACCTTCCGAATCCGAAGTAGATAGTCAATATCCCACGCGAGACAGCTGATTGAAAAGAAAAACTACCCAACACTTGTTTAACCCCCCCAGCAGCTCTTCGGTGTTGGTTTCCCATCCACCTAACTAACATTCCTCTCAGCCTCTCTGCACATGAGAATCCCGATAGCCGCCGACTTCACATTCCAAACCTACCAGACATCACGCGATTTCCATCAAACGGCCTCCCAGCGCCGCCGGGAGAATCCCAAGACATGTCACCTCCACCTCGCCAAAGAAAATTGTAACGAAAAGCAGTTAGATGGTGTGCTGTTGGTCCATCAGGAAAGGAAAGTCACTTTCGTACTGGATATCAGCAAAACCGGCCTTCTCAGACATACACACATACGAAAACAAGTCCACTAACCGAAGCGATCTCCGGAGCCATTCCTACCCAACGTCGCATGCTCCGCCCCCTTCTTCACAAAAGGAAGTTGACACAGTATGGGAAAGAAAAAGAAGGTCTCCATTTCCAGCTTTCCCATCACGAGGATATGTCTTGGTGATAAGATAATCAAAACGGGAGGGAGGGCCTGATAGAAACTGAGACATCTCCAATCATCGTCACCACCCCCCCTTCTCAAAGGCACAAGACGTACGAAAAAAAGCAGGTCGCCTCGCCACACTTGACTCACCATCTCTATCTACACTTACCCGCCACAACCCCAGCCCACAAACTTGTCTTCACCACTTCCATCTTCCCGCTAGCCTCATAGTGACGGCAGCAGCCTGTCACACTCACCTGCCAATCTGCCACTCCATCCCCCAGGACGTCGCACCACCAACGTCGTCACACCAGTCCCTCAAAAAGAAAAACCCACCAACTTCAACAAAGCAAACCAGATAAGAGATAAGTACGAGATAAGCACCAAGGGCCCAAAAAAAAGGTGTGGCTGCATGAAAGTTGTCGAAAGAAACCGGTCTTCGCCTTCGCCCTCGCGGCCTAGTATAGCTTTTCGCCCCGAACGCCGACTAAACCAACTAACTAGCTGATCATCAACCGACTACTCTCTCAATCACCCCTTGGAAAAAGCAAACGCGACAATAGAGATGGTGTCGAGCTTATCTGAAGGCCAGGAAACAAGAACGCCAAGTTTCTTTTCGCCGCCCCGTGCTCCGCCTGCCGGTGGTCGACCGAGACATCCGTCGGGAGGCGAGAAGTGATGGAGAGGAAAATGGGATGGCGGTGGCGATGGTGGTGGGCTTCGTAGTAATGCCCAGAATTCCCATCACATGTATTATCACGGCTAGACATATTGCTCCTTGTCACATCGCCAAAGTACGAGCATCATCAAACGTCATCTCACGTTCATACAGTCTATAGGGACAGTACACGCAGCAGCAGCACCTCATCCACTCATGAACCCGGATATCGAAGTTTGCGCGTCTCCCACAGCATGCAGGAACGGACACCACGGCCACAACTCCATCGAACCGGACAGGCGCGATGCGAGAAAGCTCTATTGCCAGCTGGTAATTAACCACATCCACCCGGGGGGAAGAGAAAACCAACTAGGGATGACGTGCAGAGTGAACGTAAAAAAAAAAAAAAGGAGGCCCCGGATCACCCGCCGCCAACAACAACACCACTGGCCCAAGCGTGCTAACGAACCGTCCCCCGACCACGCACCAGCCATCTGGGGTAATGCTGACAAAAGACTTTGACCTCGCAGCAACCAAGATCTCTCCAAGTCGAAGAGGCGAACGCGACGTTGGCTGGGCCGGGAAAGCGGGCTGCGCCGCAGCCACGCAGCGAAGAAGGGTGGGAGTTGATCGGCTGAGCTTCGATCAGCGTAGTAGTATCGTAGCAGCGTCAAGGTCAGCGAAGATGGTCCGCCGGGGCATCTTGCTGCATGTAACACCGAAACCGTCCTTCCGTTGAACCATTCCGCTCATCACACCTTGGGCGGACTACATCCGTGATAGTTGTTTCGGCGCGACCAATCCCGTCATGTAAGACCGAGACAAGAGAACCCGAATAGGGGGGCGGGTTGCATCGGGCCTTACACTTTCCATACCACCGCGTGTATAGAAATGCGGAGGACTCCGCAGTATGGGCGCACCAAATCCGGCCGGCTTGTTGGAGGTTTGTGTCTGGCCCGGTATGCCAGACCAATCAAGCTCCCAAAGTCGAGATGTGATTGAAAATGCCCAGCAACAAACAACGCCCTCTCCAACAACAACAAGGGAGGCCGCTCCACCACCAGGCCAAATCGGTGTGATTCCTCTTAATATTCGGCCTCTTAATATTCGGCGTAATCCCTCGGTGAGCGATTGTCATTCTGAGCCCCCTTTACCCCAGATATCACTTTGCTTTGTTTGCTAGATACGACTATCCAGGGACTTGCTAGCTGAGAACATGGAAGAACGAAGTGTCGTCCATGGGTCGACCTGCTCCAAAGACATCGCGAGTCAGCAGTGGTGCTTCGCGTAAGTTAAAGCCAGCGATCAGCTAGCTGCGTGGCCTGGGGCAGCAAGGCGCCCACGGACGAGAGCTGCAGCTGGAGGATTTGCAGAGGGGGAGCTGAACAGTATGCGTTTGATGTGCGGTACATGGTGTGTGCTGGGGGGTGAGGTTGTCATGCTGTGCAAGGACCAATGATGCCATGATGAGTAAAGATGTTCACCCTCGTTGGTTTCACGGATGAGGTCGCCCAGCCATGCGCAACGGCTTCCGCCTCCCCCAGACGTCTGATAAGTTGACACCTTGGTAGGCGGAGATCCGTGGGCAAGAAGAGTGTGGACGGATGCGCAGGGAAGGGAAGAAAAAAGAAAAAGAACAAAAAAAAAACCCCTCCAAAATGGCCGAAGGCAAAAAAGAAGGCGCGCAAGCTGCAGCCATGAGAGACGGGGGTGGCCGGCCGTCGTCGACGTTTTTGCGTAGCATCCAATCGAGACATTCATAAACGTGATGGGCACATGTCAGACCAGTAGAAGTGAAGGGCGAGATGATGGGCATCCTCCATTGCAACGCCGTACGAGCAGAGCATATGCCAACCGGTGTGTTCCCTGAAACGACGGAGGTTCAACTCCAGCCGCGATGTGAGCAGTCATCTCTAGGAGGCCCTTAGGAATGAGAGAGCAGGACCGAAAAGCTGGGGTAAGGGAGGCATGGGCAGGGGGCGGGGGGGAGGTCGGGGGGTGGTCAAACGGACGACCTGCAGTTCAGGAAAGTTCGTTTTGGGCCTCGTGCTTCTACGAAATGTATGTGGATTCTACTCGCGCAAGATTGGAATCGATCGCGGTTTGGAGTTGATCCTGAGTTTGAAGTTGACGTTGAAAACAGACAGTAGCGTCATTTCCGGAGCCCCAGAAACACGAGAGGTCTATCTTTGGGGCGAGAGAGTTCGGGTTGATCGACCCGTCCAACGGTCAACCATGAACTGCCACAGTTCGGTGCCAGAGTTTCGGTTAGACGATGCAAGAACACAAAAGAAAAGAAAAGGAATACTGAAGTAAGGAGAGGCTACGCAATAAACTAGGATGACTCCATGTGTCGTTCGGGCTTGCTTTAGTTCCCGTCGACTTGCAGACAGGATGATGCATGAGGTTATTGGGCTCGTCATCTCCCCAGCTGCTGATGCGCTGCCCCCGATTCTTTTTGCGGTCTTGTCCGCGTCGCCTGCAGCGGGAAAGTCAGAGGGCGAACGTTGGACACGACTCAGTCTCTCGCATATACTCTGTACGTGTGGCAGCAATCGACGATGCCTCGTGCATAGGCAGCTGACTTACATCCCGGCCATACATTATTTGGCCGGATGTGTCAGAGTGATAACGTCCTCACTTCCCAAGGGTCCTGGGTGACGCTATCGTTGTTATCGTGCGCTACGCCGCAAGCAGCAGTAATCCGGGGTTGACAGCAGAGCTGGACCCCTCGTTTCAATGCGGACAGAAGTCTGCCGGCTTACGAAGTCCGCAATTGGGGGGAGTTTCTCGTGCGGGAGCGCCGTCGACGATGGCAGACCCTGCGCTCCGTCTCCGCAATCTGCGGTTGGGTTGGCAGTCTGGACCGGCCGATTTGGGGGTAGGCAAGACCCCGTGGTAAGAAACCAGCGAAGCCATCGTGAGATTTTCCTCTCACCTGTTTCGTTCCACAGACACCCCCTAATTGCCACGTCGTTCATTTCTGTTCGGTTCGCGGCAACCTCTGAGCGCGAGCCGTGCTTGCAGGCCCAACAACCATCACCATCCTTCGAATTGGAGAAATGCGGTGGGTCCGGAATCTTCTATGGAGACGGCAATATACTGCGTAGAGAGAGAGAGAAAAAAATCGCGTCTCATCTCCCTTTTCCGAAGCGAGGGCATCGTGGGCTGGAGCGGTCTGGACTCTTGTGCTTCATCCTGACTCTGCTCACCGGTAGGCACGATCCATCCCGCCCGCTCAATGAGGGTGTGGGTGTGAGTTGGGTGCCGGCGATGGACCATCTTCGGCTAAGGTAGCTGTGGATCCGGCTATTCGAGGCTTCCCATGGCCACCGCGTCGTAGCTGGCTACTGAAGTTCGATGAACGAAGTCGGGTAACCCGAGTCGGGAACGTCAGATTGTGACAGGGGTAATGGATGTCGTTGAATGATGTGACGATAGCCTCAATTTGTGGTCCAGGCAGATCTCAGCAAAAGATGAGATCTTGGTGTCGTGAGGGACAGCATTAAGCGTTGGTCCGTGGTCGATCTGACTCTTGAGTGACAACGGCCGCCGGGAATGAAGAAACTGGTGGGCGAGGGACTGGAGGTGAACTGTCAGAGTCCGATATACGTACCTCATTTTATGCAAAGTTGAGACTGGACAGGCCACCAGAAACGAAAGACAAGGGACGTCCTGTTTGGATTTCATAGGTAGTGATGAGTGGGCCGTTTGGACGGATGATAGCGCCCACAAGGGCTGGGGATACACAGCGATCGTCGATACTAACGAGGGAGAGCCTAGCGGGCACTAGAGGGGGGAGAAGAAAAAAAAGGGCCCCGAAGAAACAGGACCTGTTCACGATGGGCCTCAAGGCTCAATTCCTCAAACTCCCCACATCCATCCTATGTTTATGACACCGGCGGCCGGGCCAGCCGCCGCCGCCCTTCTGTGCCTGGGGTCGCACTGACCATAGTCGCGACGTTCAAGGAATGCAGACCCGGGCATCGTGCTAGGCGATGAGAGCCTTCGTTCGAGCATGAGCAACCCGGTTGCTTCTCAACTGCGCAGGAGAGCGAGGAGCAGTGCTTCAGCTTCACGCAACCGACGGCGTCTGCTCCTCAAAAGTCAATTACATTAATTTCAAGGAAGCTTGTCAATCGAGTGATGAGTATGACCTCAGCAGCATCGCCTGCGGGTCTGAATAAATGACTGCGAACTCATGGTGGTTGAGAATGTTTTACTGAGGATTGCGCGGGTTGAAAGGATTGCAGGCCGAATAGCAGCCCAACCGAATAGCACCGAATGAGTGCCACATCGGTTGATTGCGATTTTGCTTTTGACTGGTCGACCCATCGGTTCTACCGTAAAGTCTAATTATTCTCCGTCCGTGTCCGTTGAGGATGTGATCATCACGGTCGCGAATTACTACAGTATCCTGCGGAAGATCCGCTATCTGGCCATGAGATGCTGAGAACACAGCGGTAGACAATAGTTGCAGCGCCATCAATGGCCGATATGAGGCTGATGGTGAGGAGAGGAAGCAAAACCGTCAGTCAGATTCAAGCGAGCAGACCGGCTCTGCTAGCCGGTCTGTAGGCGACGTCCCGGTGCCGGTCGCGAGTTTCTCGAGAGGGGTTCCTCAAGACAGGAATTGGCATAATATCAGGCCACTGGACAACAGACAACATCGGCATTTCTTGTCAGGCCAGTGCCAAGCCTGAACCGTGCTGCCGCAGATGAACATCACTGCTAGACTTGAGGCTGTATCTGATTCTGCAGTCTGTATCACGCTTGCACACACACATATCTCGGGTGCTTGGCTGAACGAACGGGCGTTAGAGCCCGTGGTCGGCATGTACCTTATGGTACCTTGGGCTTAAGACACAGAATCTATGTTGCATGTGGAAGAGGAGGAGTATCGAAATCCAGTGGCGTGCGGCAGGCAAGGACGCCGGGCTTTTTGAAGGCGCTTTCTTTTTCCCCAACCCAATGCCAAGCTGATGTGGCGTCGAAGTTGAGCCGAAATGGAAGAATGCAGAGACAGGAGAGCTGCAGCTCCGAGCCCAGGCGACCAAGGGACGTTGCAGAGAGCTATTTGAGAGCTATTTGAGCCAACCAATGGTCGTGGCGGCGAGCAAGTGAGGAAGCGGGCGATTGCATGTGTATCTGCGGTCGTGCTGCGCAGGCAGGATGGGATTGCATTTGCAGTTAGTCGGAGGGTAGCCATAGATAGTGCTTTGGCTTGAGGATTGCAGACTAGAGGAATCGAGTCCATTCCAGCCTTGGGAGGCATGCGCATGGCTAGCTGTAAAGACGCAGAGTATTCTGTGAGAAGTCCAGTGTCTTAGCCGCGAGCGAGTGCCGGGGTTGTAGACCTTGGATTCATCAGTCCGAGGCGCTGGGCTGCCTCTATCTAAGTTTTCTTTCCGCGGGTCGGTGTCGGTTGGTGCCAAAGACGGGATGAGCCCCTTCCATGTGCAGGTTCTTTATGCGTCGCGAGATGATGGCGTTGGTGTTGGAGACCTGGACCTGGATTCGCGAGGCAGTATCCCCCGCGGCATCCACATCCACAGTTTGGAGGATCAAGGTACATCTCAAGCATGTCGTCGCTACTACGCAGTAGGTAGTGTAGGTAGTGGCCGTCCTAGTTCTCGTCATGGCTACGTATTTCCTCGGATTCGGCGAGCGGTTGTCATGGCCGCCGCCCAGCATCCGCCATCCTCCTTGCAGCATCTGCCAAACAGCGAGTAAGGCAGCTAGGCATGCTGCTAAGGATGATTCGGGGATAACTAGTCGAGGAAACGTGTTATGCGTATACCGAACATGCACACAGCGCGCGTAGAGAAGCGAGAGGTGCAAGCATTTGCATGGGATTAATGGCCGCAACTGAGTGCGGATGGCGGCGACCTTGGAGTTGTGATGGGAGAGATGTCAATGCAGAATCCAAGCCATGCATGCCGGGAATCAAAGCGAGGTATTCGGAGTCTGGATGGCAGCGTCGCCACTGCGCGCAAGATTGGATCCATGGGCCGTCCCATACTGCCCGACTTCGGCTTAGGATTTGGAGCGGTTGGGCCGTTGGTCTGGCGTATTTGCGTCGGGTGTCTGGAAAGTGTTGAATTGCTGGCCGACCATTATCTGTTGGCCTATGTCGGTACACTGGGATTTCTGTACCCTCGGGCGTGGATTGGTCGCCCGCAAAACTGCAGAATGAAGGGTCCTTTCTTTCGAATCTGATGGGAAAGTTCGAGAGACAGTCGAGAAGGGACAGGCGCAGAGCGGAACAGGCGACACGGCGCGATATGACACGACACGACACGCGGCGAGGCGCAGCCGATGGGCTGTTCTTTGTCGGTGTCGCTGTCACTGTCTCTGTCTCTGTCAGTCACCGTCATTGCTCTACCTAAGTAGAGTTAGAGTCAGAGTCAAAGTCCATGTCTCTGCACGTCACTGTCGCGTGTCTTGGTTTGCAGCTGGAGAAAGACGTGTTCTGTGAAGTAGACTGATTCTGATTCTGTTTCTGCTTTCTGCTTTCTGCCATGGAGGATAGATGTCTCTGGTCAGAAGCAAGAGTCCGCCCAACATGACTGGCTATTGGCCATGAGAGAGGTATCTCTTGCCGTAATTTGAGAGAAGAGATACCTACGAATCGGCGAGGAAGGGACTGGAAGGGTACATGACGGAAAAAAAGGTGAGAAGCTCGATGGAGCCAATGACGAGGTGCAGATCATGGCGCGATAAGGCAAGGCACCTGGAGGAGGTACCTGCCCGGAAGTCGTTCCTTGGCCGGCGCCCTCGCCCTCGCCTTCGCCTTCGCCCTGGTCCTTGCCGTTCTTGTCTTCCCTGCCTTCCCTTCCCACCCCCGGCAGCTGCAGTACCATTTCGTGAAAAGAAGGTCAAGGTTTCCCCCTGCGCCTGTGCCCGCCAGAAAGACAAGACGTAGGAATTGCTCCACCAAAGCCCACTGCTCTGCTGCTTCACAGGCTTGGCGTGGACTCACAGCCTGCTCTGCGGCCTGCCTCTGCTGGTCGAGCTGTGTTGTCTCTTTGAAATCCGGAACCGCAAGGTAGGCAAGGTCTTCGGGCAGAAGAGGATCCGTAATGATGCAGAAAAGCAATTAACTGGGTGCGACTTGGGGGCTTAATTCCTGAATCGCGCCTCATCGTAGATTGGAATCGGGCACACGAGTAAGAAATATGCGCGAATATCTCTTGATGGATTGCAGGATGTGTGTGGTGTTGAGGCAGACGGCATGCGGAGTCGGGATATTGCTCAGAGTATCCGTAGGTAAACAGATTGATGAGGCATTGTACTTCAGTATCTCTCTGGCTGCCACGCAGGTTGCGTCGTCATGCGATGCTGAGGTAAATGAGCCCGACTTCAGATAGGTACTTCAGTAAATGCTTTCAAAAAATGCCTCTCCTCTTTGCCGCGTAATTACGTCTTTCTTTCCACGTTGATAACTTAGAGCACATCGCGGGGTGACCGTACCACCCCCAGTGGGAGCTTGGCACCAGGTGAGAGGTGACAGAGAATTTGCCAAATTAATTGCTCGTGATAATGAGACGGCAACCTCGTTCCTCGTTCGACGACTCGCCTCGACGAGGGCCAGTGGGAGTGAGAGCGAGAGACAGAGGACAACGGGATAGAGACATTGCTGCATGGCGCCTGCAGGTTGAGGTTGCAACTTGAAGTTGCTGTACTACAGTAGTGGGTATCATCGGTTCGATTCATTCGTTGATTGCCTCAACGCCGCACCTCGGAGAAAGCAACTTTGGCGAAAGTGCGAAGGAAGGAGGTCCCATACTGTAATGCCCCTTGGTCCGTGCTTCTCTTCTGCGACCCGGTGTGGATCCCTATTATCTTCGGCTGATAATCCAGATAAGGCGGCTATCTCCTGGCGGGGCCTGTGCGGATGTCCACAGTGACTTCACACCGACACAGACCAGACACGCATTTCGACCCAGTGCTTGGTATCCACTGTAGTCAAGACCAATTAGAGCATGGAAGACTCTGGACTTCACACGGTACTGGCACTGACCCACCGCTCTCCCCGACCCTCTTTTTCTTTTTTTTTTTCCCTTTCTTGATAGCAAGATACGTACCTCCTTTTACGGATCGAACCTGAGGAACCAACCCAGAGAGGCCAGCCAGCCAACCAGCAGCCAACAGCCGCATTTCCTTGGCTGGGGTCCCACTGCGGGCGCCGCGCCTGTCGATTCAACCCCCTCCCCCTCCTCCCTTCTTGGTAACCTTTATGTCCGAAAAGAGCGGGGTCTTTTCCACGCCGAATAATGAATAAAAACTTAGCAGTAGTTACTGACTACTGTGACGATTTAAAGCAAAACCTTAAACTGGAAGCTTAGAATAAGCTATAGGACACTATGAACCTTAATAGGTATACCTTAATAGGTAATTTGAGGTTATAAAATAATCTTTAAAGTGCTTAAGTATAGCAGTAAATCTGCAGGTATTTCCTATTAATCTGAAACTAAACTGCTAAGATACCTTAATACCTATACCTTATTAATACCCTTATTATAATATATTAATCTAAATACTAAAAGAATTGCTAGTATAACTATAACCCTCCTAATAATGCTTCTCCAGTTAAAGAGCAGAGATAGTTCTGTCTCCTAGCAGTTAATATCATTTAATAGCAAAAATACCTTAGAAAGGAATAATATCAGGTGATTAATAAGATCAAGACGAGGTTTAAAGGCATAATACAGCTATTGCCCGAGGATATAGCTGAGATTAATTAGCTGTATAACAAACGGCATACTAAGTTTCTCAAAGCGCTAAAGAAGCAGATCTCAAATCACTAGGGGATGGGGCGAGGGTGCTGGATTATCAGGGGCAAGGACATGTACTTCCGGCTCTAAAACATTCCACACATTGGTGTTCCACAAATTGTCCCCCCCCCCCCCTTCCCCTCCCGTATGCTTGCTCTTGGAGAGAGTGGAAGTGAGTCTCTCTCCTCCTCTGCTCTCTGCTCAGCTCGGACGTGCATCCATCATCCTCAGTGTCTTCCAGTCTTGCTTCCTTCGAGCCTCCACTACCTACGCAGTAGTAAGGTACGGCCACCCGCCAGCCCACTAGAACCCAAGTCTCAAGACCAAAGACCCAACCTGGAAAGTCAAGTCCACCTTCATTTTTACCCACTCCCCAAAAAAACCTGAGCAAGCAAGGTCCCATCGTATCCTGTATCCAGCAGCGTCCCCATTTCATTCGCACACCACACACCGCACACACCACCACCATCATCCATCAGCAGCACTCACACTCTCGATCAAACCCCCCCCCCCCCCCCCCCCCCCCCCCCCCC